>JAADJG010000697.1:0-31237 GCA_012932025.1 Fusarium austroafricanum | reverse complement strand
CTATGTGATGGTTGCAAGAAGTGAAAGTATATGAGTATAAAGATCTTATGGTGGTATGTCAAAAGAAAGCCAGAACCAAAACAAGCTTCCAAGCCCGGGTTTTGTTGCCCGCCCCCTTCCCCTCCTCCTCCCCCGCAGAGACCCTCCCTAGCATCACACGAGATAACTATCAAAACGCCCTTTGTTGTGTCCAAGCGGGTCTGCTCAAATGCCGTGTCTGGCCGTTCTCGTGCTCACGCGCGAGTGTTACAAGTCAGTCTGAGACTCTGAGTTACGGTGACAAGATAATGCGGGGTTGGGAGGGGGAGGCTAAGTAAAAGTGTGGAAATAGGGCGTTTTTGACAAGGGTTTTATTGTTATCACTGACTTATCAGTAAGAAATGACGACTACATAGGGGAAGTTTGACATGATAAGAATTGGAGAAGGGTTACTTTCTGTCATGGGTTACTTGACCACTCGCGACTCTGCTGTTGACTTGTAAACTTGATGGTTTTGTGTATTCGTCTTTGTTGTTACCCCAGATTTTGAATAGAAGCTCCCCACTAGTTTACGCCAGAAGATCTGGATACGCGGGGAAATGATGCACTAGAAAGCTGAAGCGGGTCTATCTAATGACAAGAACTACAACATGATCACTACAGGAAGTAGAAACACCGGTGAAGAGACTCAATGATACCTGCTATCATATACCTGCTTCAGCTTCTGTCATACAATTGACAATCTGGTACCACTAACACCCGGCCTCTATCGGCCCCTCTACGGCATCCATCGGAGTCTCGGAGCCGGTATTAGACAATCTCATTCCTCATTCGCCCAACGTGCCGTCTCGTGACAGTTTCTTTAATCTTAACAACCAATTCCGCTCTAGTCAGCCGGCTCAACGCTCTGCGGATTGCTGAAGACCTGGTCCGGATCCCACACCTTCTTTATTTCCCGAAGCTGTGGCAGATTGTCTGCCCAGTAAAGCTCCTGCGCCGCCTTTCGGTTCATCCACGCATCAATGTATCCGGCATAAGTGGAGCGGGCGCCCGGAGCCGACCGTTGGATCCGATCGTGAATCCCGTCCAACAAGTTCCGTGTCGCTGCCGATACTTTACCCACTCCGACGCCGTAGGATTGATACATGATGACACTGTCTCGGTGCGGATATGCGGTTGCATTGGCGGGTGTGTCCACCATGGCGCCGCCTTCGGTGTTGAATATGATAGTGAAAGGTGTCGTTTCGCTGCGACTATCCTCAAGGTATTGAAATAAGTCCGCGATGACTGTATCATTCAACAGGTCTTGTTCGTTGAGTGACAATGACTTGGAATAGAACGCAGTTGGTATGCTTCCCAGACCACAACCAGCCGCTTCAGCCTCATGAAGTAAATGTCCCATCCAGTTTGTCAGCCAGACAGCGCCCTTGCTAGCTCCAGGAAGGCGAGCGGGGATTCCTGAAGTTTCGTATTCGGCTTCTGAACCGAAGAATGTCCCTGTGATAAGAGCTCCCAGAGGTTGAACTACAAAGAGACTCGCAAATCGTCGATCCATACCTGGGTCTCCCACCATTGCCTGCCACTCCTTGTATAAATCTGCCGCCTGGGTCTGCGAGCCAAGGGTAATATGGTAGCTGTATTGGACGATGTTTCCGGGCTCTGGATGAGTCTTTACCACGAAATTGGTCACGATCCCAAAGCTTGCTCCAGCACCACGCATTGCCCAGAAGAGGTTGGAATTTTTGTGTTGACTGGCCAGAACGATGGAACCGTCTGCAGTGACGACCTGCATTTCGGCGACATGATCGAGGGCACTTCCCCAAATTCGGGAGATCGGCCCAAGACCTCCCTACGGGAATACTTGTTAGTTGTTGCCATACATATGCCGAGCAAGTACTCACAACTGTGAGATGCCCCCCAGTTCCTACAGTGGGACATGTTCCATGGGCAATGGCTCGTCTTCCGCTCGCATGGAGATTCTTGTCCAGTTCACCAAGGTTAGTACCTGCTCCAAATGATGCATACCACGTTCTGTTGTCCATCTTGAAGTCTTTGAGGTTGACTAGGTCAATCGACACCGCACCATCCGCTCCGCCTAGACCGTAGTTGCTACTTTGTTAGCACTGTTTCGTGGCGAACAGCAGCCAACTTACCCATAGGAATGGCCCCCAGACTTTGCCTGCACTTTAAGTCCATGTTCTTTGGCACACTTGACAGTCTCAGAGACTTCAATAACGTTTTCGGGTCGAATGACAGCCGCTGGAGTCACAGGGAACTCGAGGTTGAACGGCCTCGCCCACTAGGCGAAGAGAGGATCACTCGGGTATGTGACGCAGGCACCGCGGTTGGCACAGACGGCGTCGAGACAGTCGCGAATAGGGACGCTTTTACTGTGGCCCATTTTGAGAAGAGAGACTATGGGAAGAAGGAGCTGCAGGAGGTGAGAAGAAGGTTTCTTAGGAGAGGAGTTCAGGCACTTATACATATTGAAAAAGATGTACCGATAAATTGTGGTCGTAGGTGGCCTATGTTTGCGATGTTAAGATGGGTTGGACACGGGACGTCGGTGATGGTTTATAAGGGGCTCCCGATATCGCTCCGATTTTCACGTTCCTTCCGTGTTTTACAACTTCGCGTTCCGAAGCAAACATCTGTATGTTGCCGGCAGTCGCGATCCGAGATCCGTTCAACCCGATGGTGCAAACAAACCCATTTTCACCACGTTTGCCCAACGAGAATGCCTGTGGCAATTTCAGAGGCCATAGGCTTTTCAAGTGCAATAGAAACAAGCGGAAGAAGTAAAATGGAACATGGGTAAAACCGCAATATACATTCTGTCACCCTTTTTACATGAAGTCGTCCTCCCAGTTCTCATCACGGTCCTGGTTGCTCGAGCCAGCCATGAGATCCTCTGTAAACAGCTCATCATACGCATGATCCTTCTGGTACTTCTTCTCCTTCCACTCCTGAGCCTGTCGAGCTTCTTCCTTCTTCTACAAAACCATCAGTCATCTCAATCCATTTCTTCCCAATGTGTCTACTTACCCTCGCTTGAAAGGCTGCCTGGTCGCGGCGCCGCAGCTCCTTGAGCCGATCGTCCTTCTCCTGCTTAAAGTCGGGCTTCTTCTCAACCTTCGTCTTATTGAGGCGGTTGACGATGGGGTTCTCGCGCTGAGGAACGAGGACGCGCTTTACTTTGCGGGGGTCCTTGAAGCCAACTTGGCCGACCTCCATGCTGCCGTCCTTCTTCAGGTTGGACCATGGGGTGTAGATGACTGTGACGTTGTCTTTCTTGTTGCCTAATCGTAGGGTTAGAAGGGGTTGTGTGTGAAGGAGGAGGTGATGGTACCCTCAATGGAGTTGGCCTTTGTCAACTGGGCGAGATCCATGACGAGTTCTTCCGGGAGGGCGTCCCATAGCTGACCCTCTTTCATTCGTAGGTAAATATGAGCACTGGAGAGTTTATCTGCGTGAAACTGGATCGCAAGAGTCAGCATTGCCCTCTTGTGTTCAGCTGAGTATTTCTCACCCTACAAGCCGTTTAGCACAAGCCCACACATATTGATGCAGAGAGACGTACCAGATATCCTCTTCCCAGCCGAACTTGATCAGGTCCTCATCTAGCATCAAGTCTCAGCCGGCGGGGAAACAGCGCATTGTGATTGATCAGAGGCATACTCTCGAACTTGTCCTTGCCGACGTAGATGAAGCCCGGCGGGTCGACGACGCTGGAGGTAAAATAGTAGACCATTGTGGGAAGTCGACAGATCAAAATAACTACCCAATAATTGTATCAAGAGGCTGGATATGGATATCACCGTTGGCGAGCTAGTGGTGAGCTGTATGTTCTGATGAGGGGATCTTGGAGAAATTTCCGTTTGGTGTGGGTACTTGTGTGCTAACAGTAAAAATGCTTGGTACCCGCTATAAATGCCTTGGAAACAAAGGTAAATCAGCCCTACATGATAGCACCGGAGTACCCTCCTTTCCAAGTCTCCCCGTGCTCTCACGTGATGTCGCGACCATATCGTGACTTGGCGCTGCACCTCATTTCACTGCCATGATTGTGCAGAAATTGCTTACTTACTGAGACAGCTCTCCTCAGGTATTGAGGCGAATTCCTTTCAAGTTTCATCTGTAGTCACTGTTCCAGGTTGTTATGGTGGCTGGTCCGGCTCCGGGCCGTCTTGAGACTCGTATCAGGTTTACATATTGATCATCTAGATCATGTTTTACATCGTGGGACTGAGTACAGATATGCAGATACTTAGCTTTGATTACAAAATCGAATGAAATAATTGGAGGCTCCCAATGGCACAGACTGTCGCACCGGTACAGCCCACATAGCCCGTACTAAGCTTCTCCTTGCTTTCCTCCCTTATTGTTAGTGTCGAGATACCAGTGCACAGGGTCGGTAATCTCCAGTATCAACAATCATTTCCCAGCATGGTAAATAGTGCGAGTCAACTGTTTGACAGTCAACACTGTATACCAATGTGGGGAAAATCGTGACATAAATGTCTTGCTTCTCTATGACGTCTGGGATCGATATGTATGTTCCTGAGTGGCTCCACCTGTGATCGGACCTCAATGTTAGGGATGGAGGCCCTAGACTTATTCAGTCCGATCTTGTATCTCGGACTTCAACACTAGTCAAATAGTCCACTAGAACCCTGGTCTTACTAAGGGATATATCAGCGGACATATTCATCAGAAGCCGCCGAGACATCCAAGCTTAGAGAGTTAAAGTCGACGCTGAAAATGTACTGGTTAGTGATGCATGACGCTGCACAGATGGCCAGATATGTGCATAACCTTTACTACGCGGAAGCTTATCCGGAATAAAGAATCACAAAGGTAGAAGAGGGAACAAGTCCCTGCAGGTGAGTAGACCAACAGCCTGTCAACAGGGGGTTCGGACATATGTACTTGCATAGGTACGCAAGACTGCCAAGCCTCGCCTAGAAAACCTAAGGGATCTCATGTACAAAGAAACCTCACACGACGAGATGCCTCATACAGAATGACATGTAACGCCACACTGCACTGTACCCTGTCTATTAAAGAACTAGTGGTCATACTACCATAGCAAAGCTCCCGTGACTTGGTTGAAGTCGAAAGAAAGATAAGATCCGAGCTCTATACCGACATGGCAAGCTGGTCACAATGACGCACCTTATGGAATAGCATCCATCAATGGGTGGATATGCTGTATGTCTCACACCATATCATCCCACCGGTCTGGGTGAGGTGCATGCATATACAGTACAGTAGGGTTGTAGCTAAGTTTTACTGCATCTTTCCTCATGTGTATATGTATGTACAATCCCAGCCAGCCAGCCTATTCACGGGAATACGGCGCGGTAGGAGCCCCCCCTCCCCGGACCAGGGCGTTCCATCTAGGGTCCTGCCAGTCGCTGATACAGCTTCTTGGCGTGTGTAGGATCAAGATATTGACTCCATGTACGTAATGTGACTTTGAGGTAAGTAGCGCGCCGTGTGGTACGTTTTAAGAGATTTCGGGGGATATTGCTTCCGAAACATTTGTTCTCTGCCTCCCCCTCACCCTGACGGCCTGTCTCTTGTGTTTCTTGCCTTAGCAGCTTAAACCTCCTATGTGGGTTCCGCGGCGGTATCGACTTGGATGTTTCGTTTTAAGCCACTTTTTCAGTTAAATCAAAACAGCGCTTTTCCGATTCTGTCTGGCGCCATAATATTGGTTTGCTAAGCTTTCTTTACCGTTTACCCTAGCTTAGGTCTGAGATTTAGGTCAAGAACTACTGGAATAACCACTCCGGGTCGGTCCTTAAGCCCCCGGCATAGGTATGAACATCAAAATAACTGCTGCCAAACTGCCGAGGAAACAAAATCACATCACTTTCGCTTCTCACCAAAGCTAGATTATGCACGCTGGTATGCAGTCCGAGCGTTTCGAGCCGCTGAGGGTGCCATCAGCGTCTAAGCGAGACGCAGTGTACGTATGCCAGCGGGCAGCGCCCGAATAAAGGTATGATTTTTGACACTTGTCTAAGCAATGCAAACATACAAGGAGTGATTAATCACTTCCGCTGGTCCTTTTAAGACCCAAAGATATGTAATACACGTGAGATCACCCCGATTCAATACCACGGATGACATGCCGCGACTCCTTCAAATCCTCGCTGTAACCTGCCAGCTCATTCCCAAATCCTCTACGTCGCCGCTAGGAATTCTGGCTCCCTATTTAGCCTGTCGTTTATATGGCTCTTGCTTTTCCTTTGCTGGTGGAATGTTCTTTCAATACCGAAATGTTGGGGTTTGCGAGATTATTGTAGGGTCAAGGAATGGCGACGCCAACGGATTGAAGAGTTTGTATGATGTTGTGCTCACTGACAGAAACTGATGTGCCAAAGTTAATTTTATGAGGGAATTGCTTTGAAATCGGCATGGCTTACCTGTGCTCACCGCCGGCACTGGTCCGTTGACGACAGTGACACGGCTGGTCTTGGCTTGCTCTTGATGAATACACTCATCTGGGTTATCGTCGGCAGCCTTGTACACGTCCACCATGATTTTATAAGCTCCCTCATACAAAATCGCAAGATCTGTGAAAGGAAAATAAATCGTAGTTCTCGATGATCTAACCTCTGCGGTGAGATCCACGCCAGTCACGCTGGCAGTGCCAGATAAGCCCCCTTCCATAATATCTCCATTTCTTGTGATCAGGACGGCCATGGCGAAGAAAGAGTACCCAGGTGTTGACCCTCTAAAGGTCAGCTCTGCAACCAGGGGAGGATACAGGATCGTGGAGACCTGGGCCCGTGAAGGGGGTTGAACCGCAATAGTGAGGTTTGGCATATCGTGGTGGTGGTGGTGGTGGTGGTGACGATTTGCTTGAAATAAACTTTGTATACATGGCACTAGTATGCCGCTTCAAGACAGAACCAGGAAAGGCTTTATAACATGTCTGGAGGGGAACGATGTCTGCTCAGCAAAGCTCCCCTTATTAAAGATATTCTACCGGTTTCACAAACTCCAAGATGGTCCAACATACAGGTTGTCGGAACCGGGAGGCCCACCGCGTGGGGGACGAGGCAAATGGCGAGAAGAAATACCGTGAATCAGTGAGATCACGATACCTTGATGGCAACAGCAGGTGTCTTTGCTTCTTTTTGTGACGGTTGCTGCCACTCATGTATTCGGAAGAGATGCCGAGTGGGAAACTTGGTTCGGTAGCTGCAAGTGCAGACCCAGTAGCAGAGTAAAGCCTCTGATCAATGCTTGATGCTCTGGTTTTGTTTGAGACCAGGTTTAAAAGTGTAGAAAGAGGGTTGGCTGATGCAACGTGATGTATGTGATGTGGTGAAACGGGGCGACGAGCAGACACGGCAGATGCAATGGGGTGATGACAGGCCAGGCCAGGTCAGTAAGTCAGTGGTGGCTCTGGTGTGAGGTATCAGTGATGTAGTGAAGTAATAATAATAGGTAGAAGCTCGGCAGTTTTCCATATGTATTCATGCATGCACTCACTCACGCACTCACTCAGTGACGCAGCAGGGCTTTGGGCCGATCCCTGCATTTTGCATCACCTCACGATCCCTGCGAGCATCCAATATCATATCTGGGAGAGCCTAGTCTTGAGAGTGGAGCACGTGTTAGCAAGGGGATAGCATGGCATGAAAGACGTCAAGCAAAAAAGCAAAGGTGCTTCATGATTATGTCTGTTGGATTATCTTCAGGTAGGTAAGTAATTAGTACAAATACAGTAATAGTCCCAACGGCGCCAGCGCAGCGCTAGTAAATGTCAGTCCGATTTGCCGGGTTCGCCGCGAAGCCAAGTCCTACTAGTCAGTAGTCAATGTAGAAACGACGGTAAAGCACGCCAATCTCAGTATCTTTACGCGCGGTTGGTGCCCCGTGATTACAGGGAGGGGAGGGCTCTGACCAAAATATTGTGGCCGTTGACTTCAAACTTGGAAGTATAACTCCAGCTGTGGCTGTTTGGTCTCAACCTGACCCGAGACAGTGGGATGAATGAATCGGACCTGATCAGTAATCGTAAAATGCAAATACGGCAACAGGGCGATCGTAGTTTCTCATGTTGAATGACTTTTACATCTTTTCTGCTTTTCTCTGGGTCCGCTCGGCGGGAGTGGGCGATGAATCGAAGACATGCATCATTCACTGTATAGAAGCCAGTCTTTGTACCTGTGCACGGCACTTGACCTAGGGTGAGGAATGCTTGGGTTCAGTTGATAGTTCTTGGCCACGTGCCACTTCCAAAGAACAAACTAGAAAAAGAAGCTGAAACATCTGTGGCGCGATGATTAGAATGGTGTCCGATTTCGAGATGGAGGATTGGTGGTTGATGGTGGTGACGCCTTTCCATATCTCAGATTCACGAATTCACGAGATACATACAGGTTTGCGATACCAAATCTCTACCGAGGCTACAAAAAGAAAAGACTACCTCAGCTGCTCAGCTGAACACTCGGCATGGAAGTGAGTGACACTATTGTCTCGCATTCTTCGTATATTGCGCCAGTAAAGAAGAGAATATGGAAACCCGAGGCCGCCAACAGAGGCTGAATCATGCTGAACCGTGAGGCTTCACTTTGGACACTTTCAGTAGGTGAGCGGCTGACCTCCCGGCTATGGGAAGCTAGGGAGCATCGTTGAAGAATTTGCATTCACATTTCGGTCGAACGGTACTGTACTAGTTCTAGTCTGTTTGCTAAGCATGAGAGTACACATAACAACACGAAAGATGATGACACTGCATGAATGCGCTTGGTATTGTACGACTGTAGGTTCAGGGGCAACCTCGAGCTATGACCAGGATCTACAGGACCGGCAGTGATATCCGGGAATAGTGATGCTTTGTCAAGTTTAGACGCCGAAATCCCGTATAAGACCTGACCAAGGCTATTAGGTCATTAGCGTTAACGTTTGTCAGGTCTCCCCTGCGGAGTGAGACAGCGATCTTCAGCAAGGGACCTCGAGCAGGGGGAGACCCCTGACCTCATGCTTGGGCATGCCCTGGCCGCCCACACAGAATCGTGTCTTTTTTATCTTCATCTGACCATTACGGATGCCGGATTGCGGCCCCTCATTCTTCAAAGTCTTGGACAGCCAAAGATCTTGGATACTGAACAAGATTTGAACTGTTCATTGTGCGGTCTCCCACTAATAAACCACCAAGTCACGCCACGATAATGCTAGTTTCCTACAGCCCAGAGCTAGTGGATGCAGACTTTGTCCAAGTTTGACGTCGATAAGATGCCAAGTCGATTGTTAGGTCCAATTACAGAGGCTGACTTAGTTGCAGAAAGAACAAAGCTTCCTTGCCAAGAGATCCCCTCGACCGGAGTTGGCTTCAGTGGCTAATCTATGGCTAATCAATCAATGGCACCGTTGCACTGCTGGAATTTGTCCGAAGTTGACGAATGCAATGCGACAGAAACACCGCCAGTGGCTTTTCAGGCTATACATCGGAGGGAGCAAGTTTGCGTTACGACCAAAGTGGATGAGAACAGATGAGGCGGTCGATGGATGAAACTTGATGATATTGGATTGCCATGTCATCCAATAATGAAGCTGCATTCGTATCCGTCAGCCCTGTCAGTTGTTTGTTTGCTTGCTTGCAGGTTGCTTTGACCAACGAACGGCTGGACGGCCCGACTACCCGGGAGCCTGGTCTTCCATCAAATGACTCGAGCAGTGAAGGTCCAAGCGGCCTATCAGAAATCCATCGAATCGCAACTGCATATCAAGTTGCTCACAGTGAGAAATAGAAACTAATAGGATACAGTATTAGGTTGCGTAAGTGATAGAGTTGATATGGAGCGTTTGATGCTTGATGTTCGATATGGACCCCTGTGGGTCCACGTTAGCGTGAGACGGCGGGCTACAGTAAGCAGCTAAGCTACTCTGTACACTGATTTACATCTACGGCTCCCTTATTCTTATATTCTTATAGACTGATTTACATCCGGAGCATAAATTACTGGAGACTCGATCAAGGGTTCATTTCCTAAGTAGTCTATTTGGTCTTAGTATCACTCTTTCTTGTTGTTCACTTGTGAGGTTTCAATTATAAAGATCCTGACTGATAGGACAGTTTTTTCTTCGTCTATCACGGAGAGCTCTATGTTTCTCCGTCTTGGCGTTTGATGTCTACCTTACACTTGCACGACCAGACAGCATCGTGAGTCAATAACCGTCCGACTAGCTGGAGTGACATTCTTTGCCCAAAATGGTGGAAGTGCAGTTGCAAACCTCTGCGTTGTAATATATTACTAACGGTGCCTTACAAGGGATGCAATGCGCCATGATTCTTTTCCTTCTCAGTATTGCCTGCAGGTGCTAGCTTAAGTGCTGTACCTAGGTACTAGGTATACTGTAGCTCTGATATTAATGGTGCCCACGTATCTTTCTAGAAGTGCGGGTCGGTTTCTTTCACAAACACATCCGCGGAGGCACCCCTGGCTCGCCTTGACTCTGACAGCTCTGACCCTTTGATGATCCTCATCGGCTCATCCTTCGGATACGGGAGTTCGGAATACAGGACGTATCCATAACGTACCTACCTTATGCATGTATGTTGGCTCCATGTCTCTGAATCCCGGCCTTTCAATGTTTGAAAAGTCTCCACGTAACTCTTCGCTTGAGCTCCCCTTGCCTGAAACTTAAAGGACACGAGGCAAACGCGATCTTGGTAGGGTTAGGAGTGCTGGCAGCTTACAGTGAGCTGATTACAAGTTCTTGCCTTGCCAGGGGGAGGGAACCCTCCGCCCGAGACGCCCTCGGTTTGGCTAAGTTAGGTAGTGGGGTAAGTACGTAGAGAGGTGCTATCCATCCAGGCTCTTTCCTTCCTTCCTTCCTTTCGTCCTTCCTTTCCCTGTCTTGTTTTGTTTCGTTTGTCGCTCTCAGTGGAGGCCAGATCCTTTTCTCTCCCGCAACCAACATTCAAAGTAGTGCAACCCATGCAACCCCCAGATACAGCTTCGAGATATCAGTATACCATTCATTACATTAACCGACATTATTCGGCATTCTCTCGCTGCACGAGCCATCCGAATATGCACACAGAGCGCTAAGTCATCCACCACTGTGGCCTCCTGCCTGCTGCCAACAACTTGTGGTTGGACATATGTCTCGAGCGAATTCTGACGGATCAGTTCCTATTGGGTCTTGTTATCAGTGTCGACTAAGAGACAACCGAATCGATATATTTGGGGTAAAGGCCCGATGTTGTTGATGTCGTTTTGATTGACATGTCTCGGGGAGCGATCCGTCGTTGAACACAAAACAAGCCACCAAATCAAGCCCACCAGCGATATTCAACTGTTCAATCGAATACCCTGTTCTGCCTGACAATGGAATTTAATGTCACACAAGCCCATGGCGAAAAGAAGAAATTATCATGTCATCTCGTTGATCCCAGATAGCCGGATTTAAAATTCAGGTCATAGCAGCAACGACTTGCAAGGCTTGCATTGATGGAAACGGTCTTATTTGACCATGAATTGATCAGCAGTCTAGAACTCCTCATCGAAAGCCGAAAACTTGATTTTTCTGGGAGATCCTGGTCTTGTGTGACAATTGGATTCTGACAACTCGCACGTACGTACCTCCATGTCAACAATCAACCAGTCCAAGACATTAAGAGCCGGTCCGAGGACCCACTATCGATATCTCACGCACACGCCGGTTCTCGATTACAATCTACCGCCCACGATTTTGATATGTTCGGTGTGAGTTTGGAATGGATTTGTTGGCTCGGAAGTAACTGTGTGGTTTCAAAACGTAATAGTGATCGACATCCATGATTTTCAGGTGCACTTTCGCGACGAATCGATTCAACGACCTGCCACGTCACTGTTCCTACCACGCACAGCCTAAAAGGAAGACAAAAGCGCTTTAGTTAAGACTTGTTGGCGTAGCTTCTCCTAACGCCATATGCATCTTCCCTATTCATTGTCAATGGCTCAAAAGTAGCATTCAAGGCTCATTCCATCCCTTAGTTGGAGGGTTATCGAATCGGATGTTTGATTTGTGTGAGCACTCGAAGCAGAGCGACTTGATGTTCGTCGTGCTGAGGGGTGACTTATCACTACGAAGCCCTATATCAGGCGTTCCTATGATGATTCAGCCACCGATTGCGTTTCATATTCCCATCTGTAGCCGTGTGGCTAGTATATTCGAACTCGTTATGGAACGACCGATTTGAAACACAGAAACAGGGATTTCACCGCTATACTGAAAAGTAAGCCAGGCATCTTTCTGTGGGGTAACAAGTGCCACATTGTGGCTTGTCAATGCTGACTTTGACCCGTGAAAAATCTTAGGGTGACATGGTCAACACGAAGGGACGGATAGGACAGGTTAGCCGTTATAAACGCTATGAAACTTAGCTAAAAAACAGAGATAGCAGAGCCTACCCTATAGCTTCGTAGATGGCAGATCGTCGGCTCGCACGTGACCCGACCCTTCTCCGGGCCGAGTGAGATGACATCTCGCGGGGGCCGAAATAGGAAAGTCGGCACCTTTGGGTGAGATCCATAAAAGCCGTCGCGAACATGTTACACTCAATCTCACTCTTTCAGAATCGCGATCGCAACCGATCCCGAGGACGCCAAGGCCATCCAACGTGCGCAAGCATTAACATCATCGAATTGGCTGCATCCTGACCCCTGTCCTTGGTTATAGAGACAGAACCTAATCTCATCCATCAAGCCCCGTCGCGAACGCGACATAGGCACACCAAAGCGCTTTGCTTGGCGACAAAATGACGGCGGCAGCAACTCAATCAACGAGTTCCGGCTCACCCAATGGCTGGGATGCGTCCGAGGCAACGCCGCTGCTCGTCGGTGGCCAACTCGCACCTGATGCCGATACCGAAGCCTCCACGCTCATCGGCACCGCGTCCCCAGCCGTCGGCTCCGGATCTGCCTCCGTGTCCGTGTCCGGAGACTACGGAGCAGTGGCTACCTCTGGCGATGGCACGGCGGAAGAAGCGGGCGTTGCAAAGCCGGTGGGAAAACCCCTGCCGAAGCTTCAGGTGTTACTGCTCTGCTATGCACGTGTGATGGAGCCAATTGCTTTCTTTTCTATCTTCCCCTTTATTGCGCAGATGGTTCAGGAGAACGGCAACCTCCCTAAGAGCGACGTCGGTTTCTACAGCGGTCTGATTGAGTCTCTCTTCTCGCTTACCCAGATGATGGTTCTTATCAGCTGGAGTCTTCTCGCGGACCGCATTGGCCGGAAACCCGTTCTCATAATTACACTCTTCGGCACGGCCGTCGGTCCTGTCTTGTTCGGCATGTCCAAGACTATTGGGCAGATGATTCTATTCCGATGCATAGCAGGTGTCTTTTCTGGCTCAGGTCTTGTTATCAGGACTATGCTCTCCGAGCTCAGCACCCCTGAGACGCAGGCCAAGGCCTTCAGCTGGTTCGCATTTGGAGGAAACGTGGGTATCTTCTTGGGTCCTCTTATCGGTGGTGCTCTGGCAGACCCCGCGCACCAGTTCCCAAAGGCATTTGGAAATGTCCAGTTCTTTCTCGACTATCCCTATGCACTACAAGGGTTTGTTGTTGGTGCGATTAGCTCTACGAGCTGCATCACCAGCGCTCTACTCCTAAAAGAGACCCTCAACCAGCCTAAAGAATCTCATGAGGAAGAAAACAACCAGTCGAAGCCATCAAAGAGGGAGCTCATCAAGGCTCCTGGCGTAGGCATTGCCCTTTGGGCCTATGGCCATGCTATGTTTCTTGCCTTCACATTCACAGCCATTCTGCCAGTTGCTCTCTACACTCCTGTTCGTCTCGGCGGCACAGGCTTCGACTCGTTCAAGATCTCCGTGTATATGGCTATTCAGGGCGCCAGCCAAGCCACGTGGCTACTCATAGCCTTCCCCTTACTCCATAAACGTATGGGTACACGCGGTGTCATGAAACTCTGCGGATATGCTTATCCCTGGTTCTTCGTTGGCTTTATAGCCCTCAACACCCTCTTACGTGCAGACACACACGCTGCCACGGTTATGGCCTGGATCTTGGGTGTGGTGGTGGCTGTCGTTGGGCCCGGCGTCTCCATGTCCTTCACAGGTGTGCAGCTAGCTCTGAACGACGCTGCGCCTGATCCTTTTTTTGTCGGTTTGTTGAATGCTCTAGCCATGAGTTTTGCAAGCGGAATTCGGACTATTGTACCAGGCGGTGCGACAGCCATTTATGCTATTGGTGTCCGCGAACAGATCTTTGGGGGTCACCTTGCGTGGGTGATACTGATACCGTGTGCTATGGCTTTCGCTGTAGTTTGTGAGTATATACCCGAAGGTAAGAAGTCATCGACAAGTAATGACGAAGAAGAAAACCAAGCATGAGAGGAAAAGAACTATTCTTAATGGAATCATGGCCCAACTAAATTGGCGATACATGAGGCATAGCGGTGTGAGATTTTGCCACTACACTGATAGCCATTTGATGCGTTTTGTTTTGTTTTTAGGCCCCCGCAAGGCCTAAATCATGTCAAAAAGAATGTGCGTGATACAAGGAAACAGGAAGATGGCATACCTTCGTTGATTACCATGGAGGTAATTTTATATCGGCGTCATATAAAACATAGGCTCAGGTATCGATTATAATATCAAGCCATAGACTGAGTTACAGCATAATTTACCCATCTCACTTCATCATAGCCACCGTAATGAGAGCTAGGAGGACAACCTCGTAAAAGAAGGTGACAGAATGCATGCATATTGCAATTTATCCACTGTGAAATCCAATCTTGGACTACCTATCTCATTTTCATCATGTTCCAACCATCTCGCTAACAGGGTATCCAGTTCCTTGCCAAACAAAGTAAAGACGGAACGACTACTGTCGTTGTCAACCACTAACGCCTATCCCAAAACTACCACTCATACTCATCTCTTCAAATCGATTCGACAATCCACTTAGGTCACTAGATGTATCGAGTCGGATAGGACTCGAAGAACTCCGATCGCTGACACCACTGCAGGCTGAAAGGGGTGACTTTCGTGCGCTTGCGGTGTCTCTGACAGTATCTCTGACTAGATCTGGAGACTTCACTAATTGTGGGGGCAGATCTTCCTCCTCTTCAACCAGATCCTCTAGATCGTCTTCATAGGGCTCGGGAGCGTGCTGTTTCTTAGAAGAGTGAATCTCGGCAGCGATCACAGCCTGTCCTCCAGGAAGTTTTACTTCATGGGCTTCTAATGTGTCCGCAATGTCTTGGAGTAGGACATCCATAGGGCAGATGTAAGCAACTCGCTTGCGCTGACTCCATGCTAGGACATGTCCGCAAAGCTGACCCTCTTCACGGCTGACGATCCAAGCGCCACTGTCGCCGGGAATACCAAGAGGTACGCCCTTGTGTGTGCCTTGATCCGCTGCGTCCGCGCTGGTGACTTGATAAGCATGACTAGGTGAAACCCGACCATAAATTTTGACGCTGGTCAGAGCTGGGAGAATCTTTCCGGTCTGCAGGCCGCTTGTGCGAGCCATGCACTGCACCTCCATGTTTGGAAGGGAATCAGATGGGGCAACAATTGTTGGTCGTAGCATGTTCGAGTGTTTTGCATCAAGCTTCTGGACAGAAGCGTTACTGTCGATGCGAGGAATTGTGTTATCATCAGGAAGCCTGTCGTGGGCAAACTCGAAAAGTGCCCAGTCAACCTCGTGTACGAGCCCAAGGGCCTGTTTCCGACGAATGCCACTTGAAGCGTACACCTCACCGACGCTGTAGGTATCAAGGTGGTCCTCATCTTGAGTCTCAGGGTCGGGATAGAATCCCTCCTCGACGTCATCCAGAGCTGGTTGTGTGACGATATAACCATCGCCACATCCCGGCTCAATGCCAGGAATGTCTCCAGGCTCGTTGTATTCCTCATCCTCCTCTTCATCTTCATCGTCTTCATAATCGCTCGTGATGTCAGAGTCGGAATAATCCTCGTCCTCGGTATCAGACAGCTCATAACCAAACTCATCATCAACTGTGCTGTCATCTCCTGACTGGGCATACCAGTCCATATCAAGCAAGGCACTGCATCTCAGAGTGTCGGTTGGTCCGAAGTCACGGTCTGGATCGTCGAGCATGTGGTGGACCGTCATTCCATACGGCTTATCGTCAACAATG
The DNA here is from genome assembly GCA_012932025.1 of Fusarium austroafricanum. Taxonomy (NCBI): domain Eukaryota; kingdom Fungi; phylum Ascomycota; class Sordariomycetes; order Hypocreales; family Nectriaceae; genus Fusarium; species Fusarium austroafricanum. The sequence continues at coordinate 15,118 of JAADJG010000697.1, read as the reverse complement.
ACAAGGCCTCCAAGGCTAACAGGGGGTAAATGACGATCTCCAATCCAGGCCCCAATGCTGGCGCCATTACCTGGACGTTCCTGATACTCTGGGTTGATAGCATCAACCTCATCTGTTTCCAATCCATTGCCCTTGGCACTCCTTCGAGCCATGGATCGGAGGACTGATTTTGGTTGTCGACGAGATCTCAACACTTGACCACGACAGACTTTGAGTCCAAAACCGGTTCCGTCGAAAAGGTCCCCGATTCTTTTCTTGAGAATAGCGCGAACTTTGCCAACAGAAGTACACACAACAAGCACTGTCGGCTTGGTCTTTTGAGGGCTGGGACCGACAGACTCAAGTGAAATCTCAACAGACTCATTGATGTTCTTGCGGTAGAAGTGACGAAGAGCATGGTTGATTTGGGGCATGAGGATCTTGTTCCACTTATCTACGACCTCGGGCGCGAGAGGAACATGGGGGTAAAGACGCATTTTAGTTTCTGACTGTTTGTCAAGGGCATCTGAGAAGAGTTAGCATTTTCAAATTAGCATATGAACGAGAATAGCGAGGCATACCATCATTATCAGCGACGGTCTCATTCTTGAAGGCATTCTTTTCTGCCCCCAAGTTTGGCGCCGATGCTGACATTGGCTTCTCACTCGCCGCTTTCAGCGATGACTTGAAGTCCTTGATATCCTTCACATCTTTCTTCATGGGTGAAGCATCCATGGTAGGGGCTTTTGTCTCCGCCTGGCTAAGCTCTTGATCAAGCCTCTCCTCCAGACCGCTAACGCCATCCAGGATACAACAGGCTTCCAGGAAGCGACTGCATCTTACCTGGACAGACGAGAGCAGAGACTCGCCAGAGGATCTCCCAGCAAGCTCATCATCGACAGCGGTCCAGCAAGCCTGGACTGCCTTCATGTAAAGGCTGCCGCATCTTACAGCAAGCTCTTCCAATGCCGATTCAGGAATGGAAGAAGAGCCTTCTGAGACAATATCCTCAAGCCTCTTCCACAGACCGACTGAAAGGAGCAGCGTGGCTAAGGAGTACAGATCAAGAACTCTCTGATCAGGGTTGTTAGCAAGAGGGGAGCTTGTCAAATTGCGTGGATCCAGCGGATGGCGGGACAGAGTTGTTGCCTCTGAAGCATTATCCTCAGAAAAGAGGTCGAAAGACGACAGTAGAGGACGCCTGATGTCTACTTCGCCATTAGTTGACCCCGGTTGCGAGGTCGCTGCATCGCAGAACGAGACAGTGGTTGGAACTATGTTGCCATGGGTGATGCCGCGAGCATGTAGGTCGAAAACAGTGTTCATCAGATTATGAGCCAGTCTGAACTTGGCCTCGAGCTTAGGCTCTGAATCTGATAGTGAGAGAAGATCGTTCAAAGTCGGAAGGTTGTATGAAGGGTTCTTTGTGAGGCGCTCGAAGGAGACGGCATTGAAGGATGGAGGGAATCGATACACAAGACCAAGTCTCGAGTTCTCCAGATCCTCGAAATAGCCTAGAAGTCGTGGTAGCCCAGTCCAGGTTCCAGGGGATCGTTGAGAGTCTTGCTGCAGACCAGCAGACAGCTTCTCAAAGCGAGCCATGGGTGGCATGATGCCTGTGACAGAGTAGATGGGGTCGAAGGTAGCATACTCGAGAAGCAATGGCGCCCATGGCTGGCGGGTGGTTCCGTGAGTGAGCTCTGAATAAGCTGTCTTGCTCATAAAGACCACTTCGCGGGGCGTGGTAGCCTCATCGCCCTGTTTGGGGCGCAAATGTGTTAGAGTCTGAGGGTTAATCTGCTGAGGCGTTTGCATGCGACTGGATTCGAATGGTCGAAACTCGTCGGTAGATGACATGTTTTTGAATGGTGTTTTTGACGACCTTCTAGGGATTCCACCAGCTGCTCGTGTCCGGGAGAGATCGTAGAGTGTGTCGATTGATGCAGTGAGATCATTGACAAGATCCTCGAAATGGTTCTTGTCCCATTGAACCAAAGGCGGCTTTGTGTCTTTTGAAGTCTGAGGTGCTGAAATCATACGCTTTGAGCTCAGCCAGAGAGGTTCGGCTTCTGCTAGGATGTCTTTGATAGTGGACATGATACTTCCAACAACTTCGCTCAAGCCAGCTTTTGATAGAGACTCGTCGATCTCAACAGACTGAGTAGGATCAGACCATTCGAGCCCCCAACTGACCAGACGATCCTTTTGAATACGGAGTTTTCTATGCAGGGCCTTGATTTCTGGGTCTTCTTCATTTTGAATAGGTTCCTTGACAAAGTCACTCGATTTCTTAGTGTCGTTGTAGAGTCTGCTGAGGCGTTTTTGGAAGGGCAGCTGAAAGCCGCCCAGCGGTAGAAACGACTCCATTTGGTGTGCTGAATGTGTTTTTTTTTTTTTTTTTTTAAGATGAAAGATGAAAGAGATAGCGGGTAGAGGATATTTAAGCAGGTGTCGCCAAGTCTGAATGTGATGTCTTGATCGTGATGCTGGATGGCGATCTGATGCGGGGCTGTCTCTTGGTTGTCTTGGAGGTCTTGGAGTGTGTAATTAGTGAGGCTCAGCAGCCATTGGCACACTTGGCCGTGCAAGTAGACTAAGTAGTTAAGAGACAAGGAAAAGAAGAAAAAAAAAAAAGTCACATGCAAGGAAAACAAAAGGATGATGAGAATATTTTTTGTTATTCGAGAGCCAATTCAAATCATGTCTCTTTTCTTCTGTTATTTGGCTGCCTACACAAAGCGGATCTTGCGGCGCGGCCCATTTGCGGTCATTCCTGACTTCCAAGGGTCTCACAACTGGAAATGCTGCTGCCTGAAAGATCAGCAATTCTCCTATTGGTCGACACAACAATAATCCGATCCGAATTATTATCTAATCACATCATCTCCATTCAAAGAATTCGGCTGCCTATCGACCAACCCTTGCCATGTCTACACTCTATCACAAGTTTATCTATGCGATCCAGTTGTTGATGTTTTAACCTCACCACGTGGCTTATGCCATGATAGCTTGATGATTGCATTATCGTTGATATCCTTGAGCCATATCTCGCTGATTGATTGGGTATACTGATTAATGTCTTATACCAACGGCAACTTGCATGACTTTGAGTAACCCTCGTAAATTGTTTTGATAGTTCCCCTCAAGTCAGATAGCGGTCGATAAAATCCTTCTGGGGGCCAAAAGAGCCTCACACCTTAACCGTATTACTGTACACAGCTGAGTTGTTTCCTTCGCGGATCGATCCACGGGGAGGAAGTCCGAATACGCTGGCGCAGGCTTCAATCTTTGAGACCACCATTATTACGCACTCGAATGTTACTAAGTCTTGACTGGACTCAAGCTAGTTTGCAATTGTGTGTGAAGTGTGAACTGCCGTGTCAAAGATGCTAGATTGGTGACGTTGCCTCCAGACGCTATTAGTGACGTCTCCTTATCCACACTTACACGACAATCTTCCCAAGTATCAATATTTCTTCTTCAAACGAACACGTAGAAGCGACGTAAAATACATTCTCTTCTTTAGGAGACTACGTTTGTTCTTTGCGTGGCTCAGCCCGCCAACGACATGCTCTAGTTGCCGTCCGACGGGTACTTCCATGTTGAGTAACAAACCTCCCACTTGCCGATGCCCAAGTATTCACTACATTTTACTATTAAGGAAGCCTAATTCATTTATCATCAATGCCTAGAGATGGTCAAGTCCGAGATGTTGCGCTCATGTGGAAGCCTGATATGTTGCCATGGAGAAGCTCTCTCGGCCACTTCCTGTATGACTTCCTGCCATGGAACTCGTATGTAAAAGAAATTAGAGACTCAGGATTAATCCATGTTGCCAGCCATCCTTCATTTACTTCGTTAAAGATACCGATTCTTTATAGTCGACAATACAAGTTGCCTGGAGCGATATTTGCATGTACCCCGATCACATCAAAATCACTGAGTTACAGCAGAATTTACGTATTTGACAAGGAACATATGCCCCTTACGTAAATCTTTTTCGCTACAATTTTAATCCACATCAAGGGTTAACTAGAACTAACGACTTTGTATTTAATTTGCCCATTCTGCAGCGAAGCTGCGGGATGTATGGTATGTGAGCTTCACTGCAATGATAACCCGCATCAAGGGTTAACTAGACTTAGCTACTTCATACTTGGCACCTTGCATATTTCACTGTAAATTGTTTTTGCCAACGAGTGGCTGTAAAAAGCACACGGCAAATAGACTTGAACTTGAAGAAATAAATGGGATATTGAATATTGAAACTAATCCAGACCTGACGCCTAATCTAACCTCCTTCATTTCTAACTTTCTTCATGACTTGACATAAACCATGGTAGCATAAATCGCCGGTACAAAAACACTGGGAGTGCCTCCCATATCATAAAACCTCCTCAAATATGTCCTCCTCTATCCTATCATCCTCTACTGTTGGAGGTACTTGAGAATCTGCTCCCGCTCCTCAACGGGCATGACTCTCAGCACCTCACGTACACCAGTCCAACCAGCCTTGGCGTGGTTTCGGACAACACTGGAAACCTCAGCTGCCAACACCTCAGACTTGAGCGTCTCAACCTTCTCGCTGATGGTCTTGCGCTCACTCTCGTACCACTCAGCAACCGCCTGATCATCATTCTCCCAATCAACAATGCCAGACCAGCTGCGGAGCAGGTGCAGGTATCTCTCACGAGTCTCCGTGTTCTTGGTAGCAGTCTGGTTGTGAGCAGTGCTGATGATGGTAGAAGTCATGCGGCGGAGGATGTACTCCTCGCTCAAACGACGGCGAAGACGCCAGAAGAAGAAGCGTCGAGCGTTGGTCCACTCGAGAGCATCGCGGATGACACCCTTGGCCTTCATGCGGCCAGAGCGGTCGTGAAGATCGGCGAACTGCACAGCAATCTGGGCATACACGGGAAGCAGCTGCTTCTCGCGAATGGCCATCTTCTTCTTAATCTCGTCGGTCTCCTCCTTGGACAGGCTAGGATCCTCAAGCTGCTTCTTGAGACCAGCATAAGTAGGATCCATGCGAGCCATGGTCTGGACCTGCTTGTCCTTGCGGTACTTGATACCAATGATACCCTCGGGCTCGAGAACACCACCACGGGCCTCGACATCGGCGTACATCTCCATAGCGGTGGGGTTGATGGTAGGATCGACGACGACCCAAGATCCACCACGGAGCTCACCGAAGGGAGGGATGTAGATGAAGACGGGCTGCTCATACTTGACGAGGGCATCGACGATGAAAGAGCCATACTTTAGGACCTCGTTGTACATATCGCGCTGGCCACCAGAGAAACCACGCCAGTTGGCAAGGATCATCAGAGGAAGCTGCTCACCGTTGTTGAAGTCGTTGATGGCCTGGGCAGTCTTGAAGGCAGAGTTGGGGTACCAGACACCACCAGCCTCGTTGCTAACCTGCTCGATGGAGTCGGGGTTGGCAGGGTCGGCAGGAGTGATGTTCTCAACTGATCGGACCTCGACAGCGATAACACCCATAGGGATACCACCGAGACGAGCACGACCAACAACGACAGTCTTGGCCCAACCACCGAGAGCCTCGACGAAAGAGTCCTTATCGAAGAGACCAGACTCGAAACCGCTCTCGGTCTCACGACCGCCAATCATCCATCGGACATCATAAGGCTGCTTCTGGGGAGGGAAGTAGGTGATGTCACGGTTCCAGTCATCAACGCTAGGGCTGATGGGAACGGGGTTGTTGCGCTTCTCAGGCACGAACGACATCCACTCGACGATCTTAGAAACACCAGCGAAGTCATCGTTGGCGGTCATGTGAGAGACACCGTTGCGGTACATAATCTGAGTGCCACCAAGCTGAAGGTTGGAGGTGTAGACCTCACGACCAAGCAGGTTGTTGAGGGCAGGAGCACCAGTCAGGATAATGGGCTGACCCTCAATCTGGACAGCACGCTGACCAAGACGGACAAGGTAGGCACCAATACCAACGGATCGGCAAGTAACCAGAGTGACAGTGAAGATGTCGTTGTAGGCACGGCTGGTGGCACCAGCGATGAGACCAGAGCCTCGCAGACACTCAACACCGAGACCTTGCTCCTTACCAATGACAGTGACAATCTTGTGTCGCTTCTCGCCATCCTCGGAAACCTCCTCGGTGATGACGTCCTTCTCGAAGCGAGTCTTGGTCTCTTCATCGAGGTAGAGGTACTTGAAGCCAGCATCCTGCTTGTCGGGGTTGTTCCAGGCAACCTTAAAGTGGCCCATGAGCTCATCGGCAAGACCCAGGCGAGCACCAGAGTTAGCAGAAAGGTAGATACGGGGGATACCCAGCTTGCGAGCAAGCTCGGTGCATTTGTGGAAGAAATCGTCTTCCTTGGGGCCGAATGAACCAATCTTGTAGGTGATATCGTTGGCGATGACGATGAAACGTCGGCCGTTAGGGTACTCAGGAGTGCGGGCCCTGAAGATCCAACCGACCATACCACAGGTGTTCGTACCGGGCTCACGGTTCACCTCATCAAGGTTGTCCTTGTCATCAAGAACAAGCTCGGTGAAGTTAATGCAGTCACCAGTCTTGGGCTGCTGAGAAGCCAGGCTGGGCATGGCCTTCACAGCCTTGACCCACGAGTTCTGGATAGCTTGTCGGAAGAGCTCAGGGAAATCGTAAACGTACTGAGTTCCCATAAGGTGAGCCTTGTAACGCTTGGGCTGGAGCCAGTTCTTGGTGGCATAGGGGGTAGAGACGGGCATCAGATGCATGGGACCCTTCTCATGAGTGCCACCAATGCTGTGGAAGACCCACTCGCCCTTCTCCGACTTCCGCTCGGCGTACATGTCGACATCGACAACGTAACCAGAGGTGTTGGTGATGACGACACGGAGAGGGTAGGGCTCGCCGGTCTGAGGATCCGTGCAGATGATGCGGATCTCGACCTGGGCGATACGGAGTCGCCAAGCGCGGATACCGAATCGGTCAAGGAAACCCTGAAGACTCTCCTCGACCTCCTTGGGCTGGAGCTGGAATACAGGGGAGAAGTTGATGAAGACCTGGTTCAGATCGGAGTTGTTGTTACCAATGATTTCGAGGGCATCGAAGATATCGTTAACAACACGGTCAGCCTCAGAAATGAGATACTCAGCAGTAGGGATCTCATCTCGGAGACGGCCAGGTCGGATGACAGCACGTGTGAAGTATCGCTTGTCAGTGTCCACGTTCTTGCCAATACCCTCGTAAACGTGGATACTCTTGTTCTCAGTGAAAACGGGCTTGATGTGGAACTTGTTCAGACGAGCAAGCTCAAGCTGGAAAGCAAGGGCGGGCTCGCTGTGGCGGATACTGTCATCCTCCTTGTACTCAGGGCCACGGAAAGTGTAGTATCCGGGGTAAGAGCCATCACTGTGACCACAGATGAATGTCAGGCGGCGAACGCCACGGGCAAGGAGCTCATCCTTGAACTGCTCAACGATAGGGAGGATGTCCTCGAGGGCATCTCGGTCGTCGCGGTTCTCAAGATCGCGGATAGCAACGTTGATAACAGCGGACAACTCTTCGTCATGTACCTTAGGCTGAGCAGGCTTACGCTTGCCGCTGAGGTCAGGAATCAGACCAGGGGTGCTAGGAGTATTCTTCTTCTTCTTCTTCTGCTCGTGGGCAAGAGCCTCAAGAGCCTTGGCAATCAGGTCCTCAGCATCGTCAATGTACTTGCAAGGAACAATGACACCCTTGCGAGTAGGCTCATCCTCCCACTTGCTGGTAAGGTAAGACATGTCGCTGATGGAGTGGATTCGCTTGAAGTTGAACTCGCCTCCGCTGGGGGTAGCAGGAGTGGAGGGAGCAGCAGACTGCAGAGGAAGTCCGAACTCGGACTGGCCAAGCTTTCGGAGCTGGAAGTCCCAAGAAACGAACTGAGGAGCATCGTTCTCATCTTGGTGGTACTCAATCTGCTTGAGGATGTACGCACGGTAAGCTCGGCGAACATAAACCTCAAGAGAAGCCAGAGAAACCCAAGGATCATCGTGAGCGAAGAACATGGTCAACACATCGAAGACAGTGTACTTGGAGTCGACAACCTCCTTGATGATATCAAGGCTGGGCTCTCGGTGGTCCCAACCAGTCTCACCATATCGCGACTCGATAACGGATGAGCGGAGGATGTGCTCCATCTGGGCGGTTCGCTCCTCAAGAGAAGGGAGAGCGCACTGAATCATGATCTCACGGGCCTTCAGGGAAACCTTAGAAGTAGGGCGAGACTGGAGCTCAGTGAGCAGACGAAGAGTCTCGCGAAGGTTCTTGGCAATGCTGCCAGCCTTGGGCTTGTTGGGGCGGTACTCATCAAGAATAGCCAGGATGAGAGAGCTCTTGGAACTCACACGGCTGTGAGAGAGAACAGTGTGGACAACCTTCATGATGTCCTCCTTGTTCTGATCACGCAGCTGAAGCACAACGGCATCCTCCTGAGGCTGGTTCATAAAGAGATTCTCAACCTCCCAGTACTGCTCGAGGAGCCCTTTGATGACGTTCAGCTCTCGACTCTTCTGGCCATCAGCGTACATATCGAGAACCTGGGTCAGAGGGGCGAGAGTACCCCGGAGGAGATCGGCATCACCAGCATCGACATTATCCTCGAGGAACTTGTTGAAAGCCTTGCTAAGGGCCTTGGCAGGGAACTCGCCATGACGGGACTTGCTTCGGTCAACAATCTGGGTGAACTGGGCGTCAAGCTTCTGGGGCATGCGAGAGTGGAGGGCGGAGAACTGGGCATTCCACTCGCTGTAGGGAAGCTCAGGGTCTCGGAGAACCTCAATGAGCTCCTTGAGTGTGGAGGCCATGATGACCGAGTTGTCGTAACCCAGAAGGATGTTGTGGAGGATGTTGTAGAGGAGGGCGAAGCGTTGGGCGGGCTTGGCACCAACAACCACAGGCTCACCATAAGCGGGAAGCTTGTCGACGAAAGCCTGAGCCTGCTTCACGCGGCTAGGGTCGTCAAGGGCGAGGATACCAAGGATATCACCAGCCTCAAGCGTGGCTCCGGGCTGCTTGATAAGCTGGACAACACCATCTTCCTGAGCAACGAGAGGCATGTACATCTTCATGACCTCGACCTCGGCAAAGGCCTGACCGGCACGAACATGGGCGCCGTTCTCGACAGAGTACTTAACAAGCTTACCAGGGCTGGGAGATCGAAGTTGGGTAGGGTCGTTCTCCTGCTCAAGCAAGCAGGTCTTGCTGTCAACGGAAAGACGGGTGGCACCAACCTCTTCCTTCCAGTAGACGTTGTGACTGCGGCCATCAAGAAGGACAAGGAGACCACCATCACTCAGAGAACGGACACCAATAGAGCACTTGGAACCATTGATGAAAAGATGGTAGCTGTCAACGCTGGCGCGTGTGGCCGTGAACTTGTAACGGAAGCCCTCGTAGATGAAATCGATGGTAAAGACCGTCTTGAGAACGTCCTTAGAGGGCACTTGACCCTTCTCAAGGCCGGCTCGGTACTCGTTCATGCATGCCTCACTGGCAATGTGAGCCTTGGTGACAGCACCACAGACGACAGCAAGCATGGTCTCGGGTCGCTCGGCGGTAAGACGCTTGGAGATAAGCTCGTCGAGCCAGCCAGTGGAGATGGTGTTCTCCTCGAAAGCCTCGGTCTCAAGAAGCTTGATGAGGTACTCGATGGTGGTTCGGAAATCACCACGAATGCTCAGCTCCTTAAGAGCCATGACCATGTGCTTCCGTGAAGCGGAACGGTTCTCGCCGTAGGCGAAAATGTGACCGAACTGACTGTCGGAGAAACTGTGAATACCACCCTGAGAACTGACGGAGAAGTAACCCCAGACGTTGGAGCTACTCCTGAAGTTGAGCTCGTGCATCACACCGTTGGAAGGCTTGAAACCCTCACCGGGGTCCTCTGAAGTGATTCGGCAAGCAGTAGTGTGGCCCTTGGGCTGGGGTCGTCGCTGGCTCATCGCAGTGTCCTCGTTCTTGAACTCGAAGTCGATCTCGCTCGAAGTCTTGGGGTCGACACCGTACAGAAGTCGAATGTCACGGATTCTGTGGAGAGGGATACCCATGGCAATCTGAAGCTGGGCAGCGGGAAGGTTGACACCACTGACCATCTCAGTGGTAGGATGCTCGACCTGGAGACGGGGGTTAAGCTCCAGGAAGTAGAACTTGTCGTCGGCGTGGGAGTAGAGGTACTCGACGGTACCAGCAGAGACGTAACCGACGAGCTTACCCAGACGAACAGCGGCATCCTCCATGGCCTTGAACGTATCGGGCTTCGCAATGGTGACGGGAGCCTCCTCAATAATCTTCTGGTGACGTCGCTGAACGGAACAATCACGGCCGAAAAGGGAGATGTTGTTTCCGTACTGATCAGCAAGAAGCTGAACCTCAAGATGTCGAGCGTTGCCGGCGAGCTTCATGATGAAGATGGGAGAGCCGGGAATTTCGCTGGCAGCAGCCTTGTAGAGAGCCTCGAAGCCCTCCTCTTCGGTGGCCTTTCGGATACCCTTACCACCACCACCTTCGGAAGCCTTAATCATGACGGGGAAGCCAATCTCCTTGGCCCTCTCAAGACCCTCCTCCCATGATGTGACACAGCCCTTGGCGTAGATATCATCGGCGACAGTGACAATGCCCTTGTCGTCGACGGCGACATCGCTGACGCCTGTTCCTGACCAAGGAATACAGGGCACGTCGGCGTGCTGTGCTACAATTGTGGAGGAAATCTTGTCACCTAGTGATCGCATGGCAGAGCCAGGGGGTCCGATGAAGACAATCTTGTTGGGGGAGGCGGCCAGCGACTCTGGCAACTTGGGGTTTTCTGAGGCATGACCCCTGAAAGATCACGTTAGTCTATGTATACAGAATCGCAGCGAGGCAAAGCCTCAAGAGCTAACTCACCATCCAGCCCAGACAGCGTGGACATTCATGCGCTCAGCAATATCCACGATCAGCTCGACGTTGGCATAGTTGTGGTTGTTGGTTCCGCCGGGAACCTCGACGTAGTGGTCAGCCATTCTAATGTACTCTGCGTTGGCCTGCAGATCTTCGGGGGTAGCCATCACAGTGAAGTGAATGGCTCGCTCGTCGCCGAACGTCTCGTAGGCCCATTTTCGGACTGATCGAATCTCCTTAACGGCAGCGATACCGTTGTTAGCAATGAGAACCTGTAGAGCAAAAGTTCTGTTAGCAAAACCATCAAGAAGGATTCAGAGGCTTAGAATTGGCGGGGCAGTCGGAATTGATCCAGATTGCAGTCCAAACTCCAATTCTAGCAGGAAAGATATCTCCTTACGTTGGTGATGACAGTGTGACCGTCATTTTGGCCAACAAAGTCCTTGACCTTGCTCGGAGGAGCATTCTCCAATCGGTTGCCGCCGATGAAGTGGTCTGCGATTTGGAACTTCTCTGCATACGACGCCTTGCTGCCATTGACATAGGGCACCGACCGCCCATTGGCACCCTCCTGGGCACCAGCTGAGATCTCAGTCATGGCTGCTGCGTTTATGTGTAAAGAGGAGGAGGAGAAAGAAAGGAGGAGGAGATTATGAAGGAGTCGAAAAAAGAAGTCGAAGATTCGAAAGAAGGAGGAGTTTGTTTAACACAAGGTTGAGAGAGTCGTGTCGCTCAGGTCGTCATGAGCCGGTCAAAGTGGCGGGCGCGCAAGGGCAGTCAGTCACGGCAGGGGTAGCTCCGGCCGAAGAAAAAAAACAAGATCCGACGGGATGAGAGCTGGGCCTGTTCGTGCTGGGCTGTACTGTTGGGGAAGAAAAAGTCTCCCAAGTGTGGTATAGGCGCTAAAAATACAGAAGGGTCGAAGGGTAGGTAGTAGTAATTAAGATGAGGTGGATAGAGGTAAAAGGAAGACGTTCTGGCTGAGGAGGACCAGAACAGGTGATGCGGATTGAACAAGGATTTAATCTTGTTCGTCTTCCTTAAGTTTACCACTTTTGAGGTTTATGAAGGTGAGGTAGGACAGAAGAGAAGAAGTCAGATCTTCAGAAAAAAAAGAAGTGGGAGGCATCAACACAAGTACATGTACCAAAAGGAAGCCATTGGAAGCTTAGGCTTGGCCTTGGGATGTACAAATTCAATGGATCTGCAATGCTCTCCACATCATCTTCCATTTGTGGGTTGTTGACTTGCTACTGTTGACTGCTGTTGGCTGGTGGCAAGCTTCTCCCGGCACCTGGCGGGGAAGAGAAACTAGAACTGTTGGGAGACAAGCCCGCCTGGGCGTAAACCGACCCCCTGGGGCTTGGTGGGGTCTATTCTACCTGCGATACCTACGACAGCCGCATCCTACAGTACAAAGACACCCCAATGGAAAAATATCTACTCTAGAGGGTGGAGTTTCTACTCAAAAGGTTGGAAAGGTAGGTCATATCGGCTTTGCAATGGCCCGGAATGCAGTGGAGGGGAACCCATTCAGGGTCCCGTCCATACTGGGACTAGCCACTGACATGGATGGTTGAGGGGCCGGTATTTTTCGTTGCAGGTGGAGGTGGGGGGCCGTAAGTAATCCAGTCTTGGACACCTCATCCAGGCACGCACCCTACACCTCCCATCTCATTCCCATTCCCATTACCTACGCTAGGGCGGCTCTGGGGGAATAATTGATGAGAAGGGGTAGAAGAATGGATAATGTCATTTAGTCGGGGACACATTGGTTTGAAGCTACGGGTGGTTGAGGTGATGAATTATACGGAGACCGAACAAAAACTCCGGAATCCGTATCGGAAGCCGGGTCCCAAGATGGTGCTGGGTAATATGGTACAATTGGAAAGGTGAGCTTCCATGTGACGACATTAAGTGCTGTTCAATTGGCTATCTAAACGGGTTCCTGGACGGGTAGGTGGTTATGCAGACAGAGTACCCGTAAGCTGACGGGTTTCTCATGATCGGTATTTACTGATCATGATATGTGTAGGTCAAAGCCTGATGCCAGCAGGTTTTCATTCATAGGTATGGCTTTGAACTGTATCACAGTATGATAGCCGCGCCCCCTAATGAGACTATTATATACTGAAGCTATCTACTTTTAAGTAGCGACTCCAATGTTATAGCCGGAGATTTTCGGTGTTTGAGTTGGAACCGGAGTTTTCTTTCGGAACCCGATTGTCAGCTCACATCACGAGATGCTGCATGAAGTAATCATTATCACCGACACGTCCGACACTCACAAATCTCATTACAGTCATCACAGTGTTCTTATTCCAAGCTCATTTTATATAAATCAAGACTATTTATCCCTCCAATATCGGCCATACCATCACAGCCTCGTAGTTCCCTCTCAATATCCCACCACAAGGCTGGCATATCTATCGTCTCTACGTACATACACGCCCTTTCCTATTACAACCTAGTAGATCTCCAAGAAACCAAAAGCCACAAATGCAAGCCGCATGTTGGGAACCAGTCAGGGATCAGAGATCCTGATCGAGGCGTTGAGACTGCATCTTGCGGCTCCAACGTTTTCCGGTGACGTCTTTCTTGAGCTTCTTCCTGTGATCCGAACACCTTTGACCTGAGCTTTTACCGAGCGAGATCGAACGAGGGAGGCATGGCATGGCATGGGATAGAGATCTGGTAAGCCAGGGGTTGGTGGTTGAGAATGCTACACAGTGAAGTGTAAGTGGCCAGTTTCGCAGGTCAATGCTAGCCAATGCTCATGAACAAGATTCGAACAATTTCCTTCGTCATTATCTTATGTTACCATGCCAATTGACTTTTCAATTGAAGATATCTCAATGATGCCACCTCTAACATCACAAATCTACTACATGGTTCCCAGGTATCTTTTGAGCCTCATGTAAACCAACAAGCTAACCTCCACTTCCCTCACCCAAACTTACCCTCCACTGCTAAGCATCTCATCTTTAGACTAGCTTATCTTCCCCAGCATTTCACTCGTCAACAGCACGCTGATATCGCAATCTCGAACCTCTCATATCTAATCCTCGTCATCTCTACCCTAAGCCAAAGCTCGATATCAGATTCAACAACCTTGCCCTGCCATCTGAAAAATCCCCCACTTCCCACTAGCGTCCTACCTTAATTATCGCACACCCCTCTCAGGGAAAAAAAAAAAAAGGACCTCCCCAATTGTTGAGTTCCCCAATCCCTCAAACAGTCCAATTAGACAACTCCCCTTTTTCGGGGGTTTGCTCGTTCAATTTCAGAGCCGCAGCCTCGTTACCCACGGCCATCCTCCGAAATCCCCAACATTGTTCACTATCTTTTTCGTTTTGCCGGCTTGTATTGGATGTAATTGATGGATCGAGGAGACCTATCTTTGGGCTTCAATCGAGTTGGGTGGCTGATGCAGCCGGGGCACCGGCGGAGCCGAAGTTCGGCGATACGTGGATATTAGGTTGCTGCATACTTTTCGTATGTTGAGTGAGTTTGAGTTGGAACCGTTTGTCGCGATGTTGACATTGATCTGTTCATTCGACTCGGGATTTACCTACCCAGTTACGCGTAAGCTCAAAGAGCAATCAATAATGCCTCTCCTAAGATCAGAGAAACAAGGTTGCATCCGTTGTTCCGATCAATCGATCTCGGCTCAACAGCTTCTTCATTTAACCTCAACCGCTCCCTGCAATAACAGGATACCTATCAACGTCGGTTATGTGCTAAGAGCTGTCCAACATAAACATGTAGTTTCACCCAAAGTAACACTGACTTCAGTTCTTTACAGGCGTTTCTACTTAACATTCACACACCATCCAAAACCACCATAAAGTTATCAGTATGTATTGGGCGTATCGAGACTGGGTTTCATCTCCAACTCCCCAGTCCCCAGGTTAAGCTAAGATATGTATCGTACGCCTCCACAATCTGTCTGTATGTATCTACTCCCTCACACCTCCTACTCCAATGCACAAAGGAAAATAAGTAATTCAACATCATATATGGTACAGGTAATCAGTCCAGGCAAACTAGCCCGCGGGCCGTTGCCTCAGCCTTGTCAGACATCGTACGACTCCCCACAGCTGTCCGCCCTCCCTTCTAGAAACACAAAAGAAAAAAAGATAAAATGCCAACCATGTCTTCATAACTTCCGTAAACCCCGGTGCCGAAATCCCATGTACCGTACCCAAAGAAGCAGAAGTATTAGTAACGAGGTCTGCCAGAGAGCAAGTGGAATTC
>JAADJG010000696.1:0-10043 GCA_012932025.1 Fusarium austroafricanum | reverse complement strand
ATAAGTACTAAATGCCTTATCTACCATGCCAAGATTATGTACCCTCATAAGTCTATCTCTATTCCTACTGCAAAAGCCGGGTATCTTCATCCAAAACACCAAACAAACTCCCAATCTCCTTCCCCACCATCCTCAACTCATCTGCAACCTGCCCCGTCACGAGAGCATACGCATACAGCAGCGCATAATCACTCTCCTCAACGAACACATGACTCGAATCACTGCTGCTCTCGCCGTCCTCATTGATCAGACTCCTGGGATGTTCTTTGCGAAACTCGAAGATCTTACTGAGCAGGTTCTCGCGCGCTGATACAATGCTAGGCGTCGCGTCCGCGAAAGGGTATTCCAACATGGTTGAACTGGCGACGACTTGGAAGGCTTGGCAGATGTGATCGCATAGAATAGCGCGCTCGCGAGCTGTATACTCAAGTAATGCTTTTTCACCCTCTGTTAGATGTCCTTTTCGACATGCCACGAGGCTCATATTGTAAAAGCCATCGAGAATACGTCTTGTTCCTTTCAAAACACGACCGTATACGTCCATGGGGAAAGGGCCCCGTAACTCAAACTCTGACGCAGCAGAAATTCTCAAGCTGTCCAGATTGGCAGCATACCTCTGCAATGCAGCCTGTTCGCCGGACTTGAGGTAGCTTTGGGAGCCTTCGCTGCGGAAAAGCACAGTAAGAGGACCCCGCTTCCAGATCAGGCCCATCTGTAGGTGCAGAACTGAGAGGCTCTCTTTGAACTTGCGACGAGCTGAGATGGGCCAGATGACGCGGCAGATGACGAGACCCCAAATGATACCGGCTGTAACAGCGATGGCTCGACGCTTTGCAATTTCCATGATGTCGGGTTGGTCCCATTGTTCATCGTCGACTATATCATGGCCATCTGCCTTTCTCTTTACTCTGTAAGCATAGAGTGTAGAAACATTATAGGCAAGGAGACTAATTCTTCCAAACGAAGCTTTGCCATGCTGGATAACGAGATAGAAGTTGATGAAACTGGTCAACCAGCCAAGCGGAATCAGGGCTAGAGCGTAGCCATGGCTGATCTTCCAGTTGATAACAGAGAACAAAGCGCCAAACAGGGTACCGATGAAACGAGCGAAGCTAACAGTGTTAGCAGCGCCGACTGTAAAACTGCATACGATGATGAATGACAGCAAGCCCCATTCACCACGCCACTCGGTGTATAGGTCTCTGGTTTTCTCGAGAAACGCAAGCATGGCCCAGAGTGCAGCACCTATTCCAACTTTGAGACCGAATTGAACTAGGGTGAGTCAGTGGAGTGAAGCATGAAGAAGAGGATTTAAACTTACTATCGTCTCGCGCCATCTTCTTGAAAAACACAGAGAGGTTCCGCCAGAACCAAGCCAGTATCTTATTCAGATCCGGTGCGTGATACCAAGTCCTTAGGTCCACCGGGGCAGGAACAGCAACAGACCCATCTGGAGCGCTAACAGACCGTTGCCTTGTGCGCATGAGTGTATCGGCCTCGGCAGTCTCGAACAGTCTGATGGCTTTGTTGCGATCCTCTTCAATTCCACTCTTCCACCAGAGCAACCACCTCCAACTTCGGTTCTTGCGGAGAATCACATACTCCAGGTCATCCAGAACGTCAAGGTATTGAAGCACATCTTCTCCAAAAGATTGAAGACTGAATGTGAAGTGGCCACAGGCCGCAGCTACTTCCTCCAAATTCGCCCGCGTGGTTTCGCGAGAAGAAGCCATCTGCTCGATTCGGACGTAGAGTCCTTGTAGGGCATCTGATCTAGCCTCATCAAACGTGCTTAATGAATCCATCAAGTTTCGCCGCAAGTCTTCGTCCACGTTGATCTCGAAGCTGGGAGGTTGTCCAAACTGTGGCTCATGCAGAATTCTGCAGAGATTCTGTCGCACATTCGTCATGGACATGGTGATCGACTCGTTGAATTGTTCGAATAATTGTCGCGCCGTGTTTGGTGTATTTGTCCCTGTCGCCTGGTGGGTCAGCTGCTTAGGATGTTTCAACTGTTCAAGCTGAGTATTCGTCGCGTTTCTCAAACCACCCAGCGCTTGTGCTAAGGTCTCCATAGATCTTGCGACAGATTTCTCATGTTCGTATATCTCTTCGTGACCAAGAAAATAGTGTTCAAACTTGGCTTCTCTCATGTCCTTCATCATCTGAGCGTACGATTTGTTGTAATGTGTCGATGCTGCCGTGAAACCATCCGATACGAGTCCTTCTTCAGAGCCGCTGAGAAAGCTGTTTGTTATCATATATAGCATATCTCCCAACGGAATCGAAACTCTGTTCATCGTCTCTCGTAATGACGTACGGGCGCAGGTTCGCCAGAGGAGCAGATTGACCGCAGTCGTGGTGGTGATTCCCATGACGAGCATTTTGAACACCTGGAGTACCTTTTCATTTGAAAAGACGTTTGAGATGACGTGGTTTTCCTTGGTTACGACTCCGATTATGGCCAGGGACGCGAGGGTGCTGCCGACATTGACGAGAGGGTTCAGCATTCGTTGCTTGACCCAGCCCATAAAGCCGAATCCGCCACCGATGAATACAACCACTACTAGGACTTTGGATAAAGTCGCCATGTGCATGGTTGAGCCGAAGAAGACAGATGTGACCATGGACAGCAGTGAAACAATCTCGGCATAAGCGACAGCAACGATGGCGATCATAATAGCCTCAATCATGGACCCAGCCGACCGCGCAGGGTGAAAATAAACGGTAATCGTAGCGACGACATGTTTACCCTCCGGTTTCCCAAGAAAACTGGCCAGAAACGGCACAAACGTCGCAAGGCTGGCGATGGTGTAGGCAACAGTGCACTTCAACACGCCACGGCCATTCGGGGTGTTAAACCAGAGCTGGGCGCGAGCGACCGAGTCGGAGATGCCATTCCTGATAGTTTCGCTTATCGGGGGCATATCTGTTGTGAGGGTGATTAGATTGGATTTTCCATATTGATGGCATTTCTTTGATGACGACAAAAGCATAATCCCGTGGCTGCCGGGTGAGGTCTGCCTACAGTGGAGTGGTCCTGTTCGGCTGTTCGGTCATGTGATTGGCCGGATATTGAAGAACTCAGGTGGTTGGTTGGTTCTGAAAACGTCACGTATTTT
Organism: Fusarium austroafricanum; assembly: GCA_012932025.1. NCBI lineage: Eukaryota > Fungi > Ascomycota > Sordariomycetes > Hypocreales > Nectriaceae > Fusarium > Fusarium austroafricanum. Next base: position 6,921 of record JAADJG010000696.1, on the reverse strand, counting down.
AACTTCAGACTTTACTTTGTGAAAATTCACAGTATAAAGAGTTTAGGTGAAGCGATAAGAATAAATTTCCGAATATGGTGTATTACACTTCGCTACCTCATAATTCTGAGCGCTGACTCAGGCCGCTGTTGTACAACTGGTCCGGCCCCAAAACATGACGTTTTTGTCCGCCCTCCGGGATGAGCCACTAAGAGGAAGCAAGCCTAGCTTGAACATGATAACGAACAAGATGTATCTTTCCATAATTTAAGCATATTCTTCTGCTTGCACAGTAGCCTATTGAAACGCGATATGCCATAATCACTTAAGTCTATATTACATCTCGTCTCCTGTTCTCTCTCAGTCTGGTACAGTAAATTCCATAATGTCGCTCTCCAAATAACTTCACAAAATGGCCATGGCGATATCTTAATTAGTTATGGGCAATACATCTTTATCATTTTCAATTATGTTTTACTTATGTTCATAGAGAAGCGTACAGGTGCTTTGAATGACAGCCCAGTATGAGTTGTTGGGAGTACCTACCCAAGAACATGGTTGCAAGACTCAGTAGCTTTCACCACCAGGTGCGTCCGCAGATAACACATCTGTTATATTACCTCAAAAGTTACCATGGTGATTTGAATTCAATGGAAGCTTAAATGTAGCCCTTTCCCACAAGTATAAGAATAAATTGTCGCAAGAGTATAAAAAAAAGGTGAGTAAAAGAGGTAGCCCACGATTCTGAGGGGGCTGGATTGGTAAACTACGACCTTTGATCCAATCCCAAGATGGCTAGTGGACAGACGGGCCGCCCTTCATCTTCGGAGAAACCCCTAAAGTTCCATCTCGATGTTGAAAGCACACATCTTTTCTTAAAACCAGATGTTCCTGAAGACTCAGATGACTCTTCAAAGCCAGACATCAAGGATAATGAATCAGACTGGGGGGCTTGGTCCTGCGTCTTCGGCGCCCTCCTTTTCATGAGCTCATCCTACGGTATGCATCCATGAGCTCACCATTCACATGACCTGCTAACATAGAAGCAGGTTTCATCGCATCCATCGGCACAGTCCAGTCCTATCTCCTTCACAACCAACTCAAAGACCACTCCGTCAGTCAAATAGGCTGGATAAGCGGTCTATGTTTGTTTCTCTCACTCATCCCTAACTTTCTCATCGGTTCTATGCTAGATCGCTATGGACCACGAGTTCTCGGTCCTATTGGCGCCATCTCCTCTACCGTCACGTTTGTCTTGATGGCTGAGTGTAAAAAGTACTGGCATTTCATGCTTTGCTATGGTGTCTTTGGCAGTATCGGTCTGGGCATCAACTGCACCGTTGCTATTGGCATAGTTGGTAAACTATTTGTTCGGCGACGAGGTCTAGCATTGGGAATTGCAGTCAGCGGAACTCCTCTTGGAAACATCTTATTTTCTCTTCTCTTCCGTTCAACCTTCAAGAGTCTCGGATGGGCTTGGTCTATGAGAATTGTGGCTCTTATCATTGGATGCGAGACGACCTTAGGAGTGCTTTGCTTCTTGCCCTTCCGGCGACTCTTCTCCTCCAAAGAGGAGGATACTCAAAAGTTACGACCAGCTTGTGACCTCTCAGCATGGAAGAACCCGGCCTTTGCTACTGTGTCTTGTGGCGTCTTGCTGATTGAATTCGTTGTTTTTGGCATCGGTGGTCTTTTGCCCATTATATCAATTGGCGCTGGTTTCAAAGCTGAGGATGGGTACACCCTTCCCGCCATATTGGGAGCGTGCTCTTTTGTTGGGCGCTGCACGATGGGTCTTCTAGGTGATCGACTTGGAGGGATCAACTCAATGATTGGCCTGATGGTTTTCATCATCATCTTAATGTCGACCATCTTTATTCCCTTCAGCACGACATCTGCGCCTTTCCTGTACGCATTTTCAGCACTTTGGGGCCTTTGCTCAGGTTCTTTCTATTCCCTTTCACCAGTCTGCTCAGGGAAGACTTGTGATCCGAAGGATTACGCAAGATTCTATGGTAAGCACCTCGCTACACCTTGCTACCAGACAACGATATTGACAAGTCATCAGGTTCTACCAACTTTGCAGTTGCCATTTCGCTCTTGATCGCCAACCCTGTCAGCGGGATTATGTTGGAGAAGTTAGGTGCTAAACCACTGGCATGCTTCTACCTCGGCATCGTCGTTCTCGCAGGAGTGGCATTTTCAGTAGCTCGTGGACTACTTCTTGGCAGCTTTACAAAGTTAAAGGTAAAAATTTAGAAGGGATTTTGTTGTCTCTTTATGATACCGTCTAAGAATAGCAGAAAATGAGTTTATAACACGCAACAAGGTCGAGCACCCTCCTGTGATAAACATAAACCTAACTGCCAAGTACATCCGTCCAGGTCAATGACCCGAAGTCCGATTTTCGGATAGACTTCATGCCGCTCTGGGTCGTAGCACAGTTCAGCTCGCCTTCTGCTCCAGTAAAAACGCTGGCTGTTATCTAATCGATCGCATCTATCCCAGCATCGCGTGCATTAGATCAAAGCCGCCTAGCCGCTGGTGGCGTGTTAGTGCCAGCCAGCTGCGGGACGAATTCCGCGGTGTGTTCTGGCATGGGGATGTACTTCTATGAACAAGACATCAAGGCTCATAGTATCAAGAGAAAGGCCGAAGGCATAGCTTCATTCATGGAAAGATTCGCTTTTGTGACCTCTTGCAGCCTCAGCGGGATTATCAGGCTGGTATGGGATTGTTGTCTCGATAGACAGTTATGTGGTGGGCGGGTGCGGTTAATTGGTTACAGCTAGAGGTATCTACCGCGCTAATGGGTGATGGTAGTAAGCGGAAGAGAACCCCCTAGCTTACGACCTTGATGGAGTCTGTGGCTGTCAGCTGAGAAGATCATTCCGCCGTTGTATTATATATGAGTCCGATGGCTGCCATACATCGAGAATTTCTAGCATCGGTAGCCTAAGCCATGGAACAACAGCCTCAAAAGGTGGCCGTAATTGGCCTTGGGTATGTATTGAAGATTCCTCAATTGGAGAGCTGGTACTAATGCAAGCAGGGTCATGGGCCTCGTCGCTGTCAAGAACATGATCGAAGAAGGCTTCGATGTGACCGGATTTGAGCGCTCCGGATACGTCGGAGGACTTTGGCATTTTACCGAACAAGACAGGACTTCAGTCCTTCCCAGTACGTTCGCAACTTATGCCTAAACAAACCTCGAGCTGACTTGCAATAGGTACCGTCATCAACATCTCCAAAGAAAGGGTACTTATACTATGCAGCGTTGGCGCAGTAGTGCTTACTATCTGTAGGGCTCCTTTACAGACTTCCCATTCCCAGAGACCACGCCCAGTCATTGCACCGCCAAACAAGTGGAAGAGTATCTTGAGTCTTATGTAGACCATTTCAACTTTCGCTCCAAGTTGCGCTTGGGCGTGACTGTAAGCAAAGTGCGACGTGATGACGAGAGCAAGCGCTGGGTAGTTGACCTGCAAGGCTCTGGGCCTGAGTATTTCGACAAGGTCATTGTAGCCACTGGTATCAACAATCGGCCTCATATTCCCGAGCTTGAGGGTATAGATCAATTCAAAGGCCAAATCTTGCACTCTCGGTCGTTCAAGAAGTGGGTTTCCGTCTTGTTTCCATGTGTACTGGACTGATCGTGAGGTGGCAGACCAGAACCCTTCAAGGGCAAACGAGTGGTGGTGGTTGGCATCTCTAACACGGGCGCAGACACCGCAGCAGCTCTTTGCGATCATGCCGAAAAAGTCTGGATCTCTCGCAGTCATGGTACTTTAGTGGTGAGTCATTGAAAGAAGCCTATCCCAGCTCGCGAAGCTCAACGTTGCAGGTCCCCCGGAAGCGCGATGGCATCCCATTTGACCACACCATCACCGCGCGCACCATGTCCATGATGGGTTTCTTCGAAGATAGATTCCCTCGTCTGTACGAAATTGTGTTTAATGCGATTTGCAAGAAAATGCAAGACAACGCGTTCAAGATAAGACCCGAGTGGGGTCTCTCGCCTGCACCGTCTGTCTTGCATACTCTGCCCGTGGTTTCGGATAACCTCGTTGACCTGCTCGAGTCGGGCGCCATCACTTCGGTTCGTAAATTAAAGCGCGTTACAGGACCTAGAGAGGTTGAGCTGGTTGATGGCACGCGCCTTGATGTAGACGCGATCATTTGGTGCACCGGATACAAGGGAGACTTCAGTCTTGTCGAACCAAGTGTTGATCCCACGCGAAATACAACACGAAAATGGGCTGAAGCAATCGGATCTCGTGGTAAACCACTTCCCCGCCTCTACCAAAACGTCTTCTCGCTTGATTACCCAGACTCACTGGCCTTCATGGGCAATCTCGCATTCGCGACCAGCGCATTCCCCGTCAGCGATCTCTGCTCCATGGCCATCGCGCAAACCTGGAAAGGCAGCACGCCTCTCCCCTCAATCGAAGAAATGAACCGTGCCACGGACAGACAGCACGAATTTATCTGCAATCTCGCCGAGAAGGGCAGCGCGATGCCAGGGTGGGTGCGACAGTCTGAGTGGCTTGCGTGGGCGAACAAAGTCGTCGGGGCGCAGGTGTACGAGCACCTTGGATGGGGGTTGAAAGGGTGGAAGTTTTGGTGGAATGATCGTGCGTTGTATAGGATGTTGATGGATGGTGTTTTTACGCCGTTTAGTTGGCGTGTGTTTGATGGTGAAGGGAAGAGGAAGAAGTGGGATGGGGCGAGGGCTGAGATTGAGAAGATCAATGCTGAGTTGGCGGCGAATAAGGCAAGGGCTAAGAGGGAAAAGAAAACCCAGTAGATTGGATCATTTTGGATCATTTGTAGAGAGTTATTCAATATGGAATCATTTTGCGATTCAAAGTTTATAATAGAGTTGAAGGCGCTAGTTACTGTAGTATAGATGACGCTGAGAGTGAGCCTGAACGAAGGAGCTAAGATCTGACGAGGCGATTTAAGCATAAGCTAGCCCTGGAGATCATCTATTGCACCGATTCCTGGCGACTCGGACGCTGAAAGTTCCCGGTTTTTGGTGCATTTGTCATACCCAGATCATTGTTAGCCCGTCTTGGCACACGCTGTGGATCTTCAACAACACAGCCAAGAGTCGAAGGATCTATCCAACAGGCTTCAAGCAAGTCCGAGCAATTTCGTATCTTACTCAGATGGACCAAGATTAAACCGAACAACGTTACATTAACGTTATATCAATGAGATCGTAAGATATCGCCGCGTATGCATCGGTCGTGATGACATAACGTGAGCGTTGAGATATCACATAAAAGCGGTAGCGCCGTGATCAATGCAACTCACTCAGCACACTTTACTTCTGCAAATACAAACAATTAACACTTTAAAATCAATAAAGAACCTCGCGATATGTCTCAGCTCAAACAATACACCTACGAGGGCGCTGGCGAGTTCCTCACCAACTTCCTCGGCTACGCCCAGGCTGTCCGTATTGGCGACCGAATTGAGCTCAGCGGTCAGGGTAAGTTGCCAGCTCTAACATTTTAATCCCAGCAAATACTAACAATTTTTCTCAGGCGGATGTTTTGTCAAGGACGGCGACATCGCCTGGCGAGAGACTGACCTGGAACAAATCGACCTGGCATTTGAGAATGTTGACAAGGCTCTCAAAGCGGCTGGTGGAAAGGGCTGGGACCAGGTATTCAGGGTCAATTCCTACCACCTTGAGATCACACCTGAAGTCGGTCAAAGAATGTCGGAGAATTTCAAGAAGTGGATGCCTAACCATAAGCCCATTTGGACTCAGATTGGAGTGAGACAGCTGGGAGTGCCTCCGATGAAGTGCGAAATTGAGGTGTCAGCTTACGATCCTGAGGGTGCGGGCAAGGCTTGAACGACAAATGAAGAAATAGAAATAACCTCTAGAGTCAATAAAAAATGAGTGTGATTCGAAACAGAAGTTCTGAGAACCAACCTGGCCACTGAATTGAACAAAGAAATAAAACGCTTTGAGTGCCGTTTTGTCCTTCTCGCTTTGCTCTAGGGTAGCACAAACATCAATGACGCAAGATGCTGACTAACCCGACACCGCTGCCCGATTCGGCTAGTGCGGGCTAATCCATCGCGAGGAAGTTCTTTTTTTCTTTCGCGACTCGACATCATCGTTTCAACTACCGGCTACCTGCATTCACACGGTCAAAGAAACCAAACACCCACCATGCCTCCGCGCAATAGACCGCGCAACTCGCGCAATGATCGCCCGTACCGTCCAGAATCCGACAGCTATCGACCTCGCGACAGGTACGATCTGCCTCCCCGACCACCGCCTCCCCCGCGCGATGATTATCGCCCTTCAGACTCGTATCGTCCGCGTATGCCCCAGGGTGACTTTACCTTTCGCGTAGACAAGCCCTCTGGTATCTCAGATTATCCCGGTGATTATCGCGGTCCGTCTGATAGGAGGGGTGGTCGTCGCGATGGTCGTGGCCGAGGTCGGGGTAGAGGAGGAAGGAAATGGCAACCGCCGCCTCACCCCTCCGAACGCGCTTTAGTATCAGGAGCCACTCAGAATATGCCCGAGGAACGCCTTGGCGAAGAAGGTGCCGCCAAGTTTCGCGACGTCGATGAACTGTCTGATGACGACGAGCTTGAAATGGACATCTCTGATGCCTCCGACGACGAGGGGCCTTCAAAAAAGCGTGCCAAGACTAAAGACACTGGATCTGGTGATGATGCGCCTAAGTGGTCTAACCCCGATCCATACACAGCTCTTCCATGTCCCGATGAGGCCACCCGTAAGAAGAGAGATATGGTCAAACTCATCCGAAAGGCGCGCGTCGAGGACCAGTCTGACAAACTAGCGGCGTCAACCGAGGCTGAGGACTTCATTTCCTTTGATCTTACTGAAGATGAAGAGAGTAGCGAAGAAGAAGTAGAAGAAGTACCGCCTCCTCCCCCGCGTGAACC
>JAADJG010000694.1:0-24057 GCA_012932025.1 Fusarium austroafricanum | reverse complement strand
GTGGAAGAGGGGGATGGGGTATGAGGATTGAGAGTATGGAAGGCAGTGCACGATGAGGATTTACGATGACGATGTGAGGTTGATTACTCCTGGGGGGTGGTTTTGAGAGACGCGTCGAACGCGCGGCCTGGAGGATCATCAAGTTGAGGCTAAGTGAGGCTAAGGAGGATAGCAAGTTTGCTGACCGGAATGCCGGATGGTACTGATTCCTTTTCAGCTGGATTCGAGTCGTGAAGGAGCATTGTTCGTCGATATCATCATCACCTGCATCGATGTCACATCCGCAATGTGGGCTTCCTTGGCAGTTCGACGCTTGAGTTATGGACAAGGCATGGGATCCATGTATTATTTGTGCTACTCTCATGGAAATCCCCAAAAGGTATCCGACTTCCAGCAATCAAGGACAATTGCCATGCATCGGCAATGGTATCCTCATGAACGAGCACCCTTCCATAGCTCTGCAGGATACACGAGCAGGCAGTCTTTGCACTCCCCACAACCTTCACAATCCGGTCCCCATTCTCTAGACTGGAGATTCAGCCTCTACGACGCTGGTCTCTCACCACAAGGACCAGTCTTCAAGTCAAAACGATCAGGTCTCGCAGGAAAGTTCTTCCAATAACCACCATCGTCTTTGTTCATGAGCGTGCAGACATGCACGCCAGCCTTACGTCCCCCAGCGATGGATCTCCGGAAAGCAAGTTCCTTTCTTCCCGCATTGAAGGGCTTCCCGAGTTCGATCTCTGTTTCATCTTGCGCATGAGCCTGCTCAACGCTGTCCAGGTAGATGACCTTGAGATTCTTGTATTCACCGGATTCGATGACAGTTGCGATGGCTATATCAAGAGGTTCTGATGGTCTCGCCGGATCTGAATCCTTCACATGCTCGTCTGACCGTCCCCAGACGTAAATTGCTTCAATGGTAGGGTGGAAACACTCGATCAGATATTCGGCAAGATCTGTTCCAGTAGGCTCCTCGTGTATCCGATAAAGGCCATCCAGCTCAATATCAGAGGCTGCCAATGTAAATAGCTTGAGGTTCTTACATTTTTCGACCTATTCGGGACGATAAACAGTGCATCAGTAGCCGTGCATGCCGCCGGGGTTGTAGATGATGATCTTTTGCAAGCTTTCACTGTAATTTTGCGACATACTGCTCACATATGAATCCACATCGTCGAGATCCTGCGCATATTCACTACCAACTCTGAGGATCGCTGACTCCAAGTTTTTGGCCACTCCAGTGATGCTCTTCATAAAGTCCATCGAGAAGCCTGAGGCGCCGTCGATGAAGACCTGTTTAACGCTCGAAGCGAGATAGGGAAAATCGTATTTCTCTCCCAAATCAAAGTCTCCATCGTCTTCTTCCGCGCGGTCCTGGAACATTTCGTTGAAGTAAAGTCTTTCAAGCTTGGGGATGTAAAGTAAAGCTGCGAAGTCGACTCCATCGCGGTTGGCGTTTTCATCTTCCCATGAGGGAAGACCATTTCCGATACCAACTGCGACGTAACGGAGCGACTCAAATCCCGGTGGCCATTTCTCGATATTTCGGCTCCGTTTGACAGCCTTTGTGATCCATTGGAGACTTGTGTGAGGGTCTGTACCTCGTTTGGCGAAGCGCAGATTGTGTAGACGAGGGCATGAGGCGATGAGAAGCAATTTAAGGAATCCATCGTGACCAGAGTCTAGGTTTCTTCGGACCTCGTCAGAGTCATCTTCAGAGAACTCCCATAACTCTTTTGCTTCTTGAATATATCTCTGCATCTCTCCTGTCTCCAGTCCTGATCTTGTAGGTCTTCCTTCAGCGAGATTGTATATTCCCGGCAGCGTTGGAGTCCACGGTCGCCAATCTTGCCATCCTTGCCGACTACCCCATATCTCTAGCTCGCGCACATGCCATCTCTCGACTCGGGCTTTCGTTGTGTCCTTCAACAGATCAATCACAGTTTCTGGCGAGAGATCTGATGCGATTCTGTACTTGGCGTGAGCATCGCGGTGAAGATTCAGGACAGATTTACACTGGCGGTATAGGGTTATGGCATGAGAGAGCAAGGTTAAGATATGTTGAGGGGGGAGTGTAGTCCATTATTGGAGAATGAGCTCCGTGGATAGGCGAAGCAGATGGCATTTTATGTTTGCCATGGTGTCGTTGATTTGACGTCAGTAATGAGAGTTGTAAGCTGAAGGTGGATCGCCAGCCGAGCCATTTATATGATTGAAGATACGTGCCTCATTCGCAGGTAGGAAATCGCCGAGAGATTAGGTAGATCCCACAAGAGGCACCTTGTGCGATCAAATTATGGACCTTTGCATCTCTTAAAATTCACAAAGCGGTGAGCATGAAACGAGACATTCTGGGTTGACTGCTAGTTCATCGACAGGAATCGAGGATAGAAATGGCCAGAGCAGAGATTATTTCGCAGGATAACTTCACAGTGCATCAATTCGCAAACATGAGGATAGTCGAAATAGTCCATGAGCAGTTAAATATATTATCTGAAGGGTGCAGTATTCTGCGCGGGATATCATAGAGAAGCCAATCATTATATCTATCGTCTAAACATGAGAAAGCAATCCACAAGTATGTTCATCTATCAGAGCTCAAAGCCGACCCGTTTAAGCAGAAATTATAAAGCTGGCAAGACCAACGGCGACAACAGCAGCAAACATGTTGGCACCACGAGGAGCGGCGGCGTTGGGCTTGGAACCAGAACCAGAACCAGAACTAGAACTAGCACCGGGTGTAGCGAAAGTCGCCAGAGCAGTCTCCAGTTTCACAGTCTCAGTGGTCTTGTCGGCGGTGAAGAGGATAGTTCCAGGGGTTGAACAGCCGTTGAATTCTCCAGCATTAACGTCATCGTCGTCAACACACTTGCCGATAAGTTTCTCCATGTCGTCGTACTTGTCATTAGCCCACTCGATGACCTCGGTCACGTAGCTCATGACGTCGGAAGAGATTGAAGAGGGGGCAACGAGAGTGCAAGGATCGGTGGTCTCAGCAGTACGAGCCCATGAGGTGATGGCACTGTTTCCGGTGGGAGCGCTTCGAAGGATAGAGATAGCGGAGCTCTGGCATTCCTCCTTGTCGTCGCGCGCAAAGATGGCGTTGATGCTGCGCTTGTTGGGGGTAAACTCAGGAATATGATGGCCGACCTGCAGAGTCTCGAAGATATGAATAACATCAACGCGCTCGACTGCAGTAGCAGAGACGGTGGTGGCAGCCACAGCGGCGAGGAGGGAAAGGTACTTGGTCTGCATATTAGTGGTTTGTTTGTGTAAACGAGTGAGTGGTTTGAAGAATGGCGGTTTGAAGCATGGTACTACGAGAAGTTCTATATGCACTCTGGATGAGGAGATCAGGCCTACTTATAGTGAATGCTTGAGTGGATGCTCGCAGCGTGATTATTTAGGATATCGCCGCTGCTACGACGCGCCAAACGACACCTGGGTAAAGAGTCACCGGTCAGGCTAAGGGAAATTTTGTGAGGCACAGTTGACGGGCTAAAATGGCCGAAACGGAATGCACCCAATTATAATAATGGAATACTTCTTGGCAAAGGAATGTGACGACCCCTGGACAATAGGTTGATTGCGCCCGAGAAGGGAAGCGAGTCTCCGCTGAAGTGTCCATTCACCGTCACGGTCTAGATCGATGCGCTGGCGATTCCCAGTGAAGGTGAGGGTAAATGGTTTGGCCCATTGACTCTTGACTTTTCATGCAACGTTTCTCGTGAACAAGCTGTGTTCCATCCATCCTCTAACAGATTAACAGGCGACATGAATGCTAAAACTAACCTTGGATGCAAACACATTTTAGGCTTTAGCAGCCTGGAAGGGCTCGTGGCGCAGGGGACCAGCTTATGGCCAATCGCTTAGGATGGGAAACCTGCAACTCTATTCGTATCTCTTCCTCATTTGTCGGCCGTTTCCTAATGCAGAAGGTGGCTGAGTTCTCCGTGAGAATTAGTGTCCGCTTCCATTAAGATCACTGCCATCGGATCTGCTTTGATGTTCACACACGTGCTGTAAAGGGATCTTCTCTATGACTTCATTCTTTAGGCTGGGTACAATCAGTGACATGCTTTACAAAATGGACAAGAAAGAATTCTTGGCATCCAGGAACATGTGGAACTGGTACTGTACCCCAACCACTTAGCACAAGCGAATTCTAAACTTGATGAGTCAGGTCAGTCATCCACACCACCAAAAAAGAATGCGACACCAATTGCGCTGTTTAATTGTTGAGATCCTATTGTCAAATTCGTCTCTTGTTAGCTCCAACTGCGTGAGGCGAAGCTGACCCTGTTCGCAACTATTATGGACGAACCCATGCCAAGCTAACCCCTCCAACGCGTCTTTCACTTTCGAAGCCCTCAGCTCGATAAGTGAAGTATCCCCTAACCAAGCTGAAAAAGAGAAGTTCCAGGGTTGTTCAGACCAAGTATTGCATATCTTGGAAAAGAGAATCAATAAGGATTGCGTCTGTTCTTAGAACGCATCAGAACTGACTAAAGCGCTGAAACGGTGTATTATACAACTTACCGACAGCAACAAGGTGCCGCTCGATATGCCATCAGAGGAAAAATGATCTGTGATCAATTGTACGACGGCAAATTGCTAGCCTGTGTTTTGATATCCATGGCAAGGTGGCTTTATTGCTGTATTGTCCTTTTTAGCTCTCAGCCATGGCGCACCTTCCTGGTTTAGTCAGTCAATCATAGCTCATACTGAGCTTGGCAGCAATATCTACGGTGAGAATAGAAAGCCACTTTGCTGGGGTACGTTCTAGCAGTGGAGGTCTTAAAGGTCTGATACGAAAGGGATGCGCCGCCCTTGTTTAGTGAGTTAAGGCTTTTGCTACTGTGCTGTGGTAGTACTTTTGAGGCTCCTTTCTCTTGGAATCTACTATTCTCTGTTATTAAAGATGACTTCCTAGTCAAGTACTGATATGGAAATTGACACCACTGCTGGTCCAAAGTTACCTGCTGCTGGCATTACCATAGAGTTTTTGCATAGGGAGCTAGATAAGTATGTGACCCCTTTCATATAGCGGTCAAGGCTTCAAGGTCACCAGCCAGAGCAAAGCAAAGATTTGGTTAATACGTAGACGCCATTATCACAAAGTTTTATGTGACAAGTTATAGACTATTGAAAGTAGAATCAACCTACATTGCAAAATGACTTCTCTAATTATGACGAACACTGCTCAGCCAGTATTGACCTATCTCTGTGCTCCTTTCTTCATGTTGATCACATCTCAGAGAGTCAGATAGACTAGTGAAACATAAACCCTGCCAGGCATGAGTTGAAAGTTGAAATGACTTTGGAGTAAAGAGAGAAATTATGGAAACATGGGTCAAGAAACACTTTGAGCTAAACTTCCCAGCGGGGAAATTTCAGTCACTCACGGACTGATTTCTGATATTAGATATCTGTGGTATAAATATCTACAGCTTCGGGGCTTGCTAAGAATCTCGTCTTTCCTTCTAAAGATTTCTCGCTTCCTGAGATATCTATCCTATAATCATTACATTCGCACTCATTACTTCAACCCCTAGCCATTTCCTTTCAAGGTTGACCAAGGCTATGACACCCTTTTCTCTCATAGAACAAGGTATCTTGAATCATGATTGTGCTATCACTGATTACTAACTGAGACAAAAAGCTTCTATTGAGAAACAACGTGTAGCACCATGGCCTTGCCGTGGTTGACCAACTACATCATTTACGCACCTGGGCTACCGTATGCACTCTGGAGTAGTAACTGTTTGCGGCTCAAGAATCTTGGCATTCGTTACCTCCAAATTATGGATGCCTACGATGCCATGACCCTAGACATCCGGGAAACCCTATGCAACATCATGGCTTTGGAGGGTCACACTCAAATGGACATGCTGCGGGATCCACAGGAATGCCTCAAACTATGCATGATGACGAAGAACTGCGGCTGGGCAGAAACCTATCTCCGGACCATTGAGTGCAGCAGCCTGGGCACAAGCGGAGCGCATATGTTGAGGAATACAAACCAGGAGAGCATCAACACGTGGTCATTTCAGAACCGTCGCCTTGTTTCGAAGCCAGACATTCTTTACGGGTGGATCCCTATCTGTGCTACAACCAAGAGGGTACTGCCAATGCCGTTAATCTGGGCCTGTGAAGGGTCTGCCATCTCTGGGAAAGCTCTGGTATATCCTTTCTTAATCGTCAACTTTGGGGGCAACACTATCAGAAACGACGAAATCATACCCGATGCCGCATTTGAATGCATGAAATCTGCATCTGTCGCCGTCAGAATGGTTGAAAAGCTGAAGCATCGCCTTGCACAGCACGGCTATCGTGATGGCGGGAGCCACTTGGGGCTCAGCAGTGTCGTGTTCAGTATCGAGCTGAACGAGAATACGGCTCAAGTTTATTTCACCTATGCTTGGGATGAGACTACTGAGAATGTCTGCTTGGTGGCCAACTTCATCATGAGTAACGACGCGCATCGACAGCAATGCAATATACTGATTAGCCGTATCCTTCATTGGGGTACGACAACGCGGCATCAAGGCATTATTAACGCGATCGGACTCATTGATGGTAAGAATCACCCAGGTTGGTATCCACGGTACCAGCAACAGGCTCAGCCATAGAGCTCAGATCAATCATTCTCGTTCATAGTCACTACCCAACTTGGGCCAAGTCAGAGGGTTTAACGAGATTCTCTAAACGCTGGGGTTTTCCTTGTTGCTGAGACTGTTTATGTGGAAGGTGAAGCCCGATTCTTAGGATCTCTTTTGTAAATAGTTTGCGGCGTGGTTGCCCAGGTTTATGTAGCTTTTGCATGTGACAAACAATTGGATCATATGTGCAAGGTTGGCAGCTTTTTGTTGGAGGACCACGAGTATTACTTAAGGCTTTACAAAATTATTTGAAACAACATCAAATGGGGAAGTGGGAACGCCTTCAAGAGATTGTTGAGGTATGAAGTCTATTGGATGGAGAGGGCCTCGATGGTATCCGCGATATCGATTTTAGAGCTATGCCTGGAAACAGAAAGTGAGCACCAAGTCTAGGTAGATAATATAACAGAGCACTCACTATTCAAGGACTATCATCCAATAATTCTATATACCTTATTTATACTCGGCAGACAGAATAGACTTAGTAAATTAGACTTCAAGTATTCATGCACTCCGCGTGAGTCACACATATAAGTATATATACTTCCTATCCCCTCTTTTACATAGCCTGCCATCAATAATAAAAGCTCAACGTCAGCGAACTAACACCCTGGCCTTGATATTTACCCCTACCATAACCCCATATTGCTTATATGAACTAAGAGGTCCTCCTCTGACGATGCCATTCAGTAATACAGCCAGCGGGTCTAGGCCTAGCACGATGCCTCTCCCTATCATTCACATCAACGACTATCCTGGCATAAGAAAACTCACCATAGCTCGCCATCTCATCTCGCTGCTTGAACCTTTCAACGCGAAACTCGTTCACAACCACCTGCTCATTGACCCAGCTGGTGTTATCCTACAACGCTCCGGCGCCGCGCACTCCGAACCGCTGTCTTCGATACGCTGGCAACATCGCAGGACACTTTCGACTCAGTCTTCGTCTTTACCGACTTCAGTCTAATGATCACCTCGGGTAGCAGCGTCATGGCTGAGTACCGCGCTATGGCGGCTCGACGTGGCTGTACCTTCGTCCCTGTCACTCTCATCTGTAGTAAGGAGGAAAACCTACACCGACTGGTCTCTCCAGAGCGATCTATACATGGAAAGCTCACGGACATGGACCTAGTAACACACATCCGTGACAACAGTGTGGTGCACCAGTCGCCAACGGACGGCTTTAGGATGGAGCTTGATCTCACAGATCTACAACCCGATATGGCGGCGCACATGATATATGAACATGTTCTCAAAGTCTGTGGAAGTCAAGAACCGTCCGAAAGCTGTGATGTGGGCTTAACGATGCCGCAGGCCTTGAGCTCAGGCACAATACAGCAACAGCCCGCTGAGCCTGATTTTCTTTCGTCATAAAAATGCAAAGTGGCTTGCATTTTTGTCAGGGATGATGTTGTTTCGAGTCATCTAATTGGATCTCAATCAATATTCTTACAGGGGTTGGGCAACTGCAGAAAAATCCCCAAACACGGGCGAAAAAAGTGATAATCGTGCAATTCGATTTACCATAAAAAACCATGACCAATTGCGCCCTCCGTTCTGCCTTTTCATTTCCTTTACTTTTATGTCACTCTTGATTATCCCTGAAACCTTTCAATTTCTACCATTCTGTATCTCTATTATCGTCCAACTCGATGGAGAATACCACACCCGCCGACATGAGCTCTGGCAGTGGCACCGCCAACCCAACTAACAAGGGTTCTGCAGCACCAGCCAAGCCTTCACTAAGGGTGAGTCGCTTCTGTCTGGAACTACCTAACAATTTTCTTTAGATCATAACGGAGCATACTAACAAACAAATGTTTCAAAATCAGGTCTTGGATGAGAGCTCAACAGGATTCACTACACTTCAGGAAGACTTAGCCCATGGATCTTTGCTGCGGGGCATGGGTGGTGGCTATGATGAGCAAGATGGCTCCTTTGCCTATCATACCAACTTGGATTCGGCGTTTGAAGCATCAAGCTACGGCGATGTGGAGATCAGTGGCCTACCTTTGTTTCCATCTGGATTTCCAGCAACACACCTGACAGAGTCCATGTCACCATCCGAGGTTACCCAATCAGGACCGTCGCTCCCCGTGCCGTCCGAAAGCATGTCATATGCAGGCCTCTCGAGCCTTGAAGAACGAACTGGTATTCCTGCTTCTCAAGAGGGGGTGACTCGCCCATTCTCTTGGGAGTACGAGTTCCACTGGGGTGAATCTCTGTGTTTCGATGGACAGCCGCTAGGGATCGTTGAACCACGCGAGGAGGGCCGGTTCTCTAGAGTCAACCCAGGTTCAGAACATGCACTTTCCGTGTCTCAGAGATCCGCCCCCAAATACCCTGTGCCTATCCCTTGGAACGAGGAGTTTGAGATTTCCGTAATCGCTGGCATCGGGAGCTTTGGTGATTCAGACGAGCATTGGGCTGCGTTGGAACTTGCACAAGACTTGGAGGCAGCATCCATTATATGCTCCATTTCCAGTGACGCCCCAGAATATGAGATAACTGACTTGAGTACCCATGCTGAAATTCATCTGCATAAAGCCGTTGAAGATTTGGTGGGGCTATTCATCGATGACTTTTTGAGGTCTTATCTGCCGCAAAGGACAGAAAATCGACCAATTGCAAAAAGGCACAGGGATGTTGAACCTATGCCTGTCAATTTGACCAACAAAATTCGGAAATCCAAGACACAGGCTGGGAATAAACCAAGGCCCCACAGACGTAGGGCAGTTGGTGATGATGAAAGGAGCGAGGACGATGATTCTCCCGGTGATGGGCCAGCTCCATCAGTTACTCAGAAATCCGAGAACTCCCGAACTTGGGCTTGCCCATTCATAAAATGGAAGCCAGAATATTACGTCAAAACATGCAGAGTACGCCTCACAACACCCAGTCGTGTGAAACAACACATCAGGGACAAACACATATTCGGGCATTGTTCTATGTGTTTTTACGTCTTTTCGGACGACAAAAGAAACGGAAGAAAAGGCTACGGCGAGGAAGTCCCCCCGCACCCCTGCCAGGAGATATATGCTAGGCAACCTGTACCCCCAGTCGGGTTGATCACAGAGGAGATGCAAATCGAGTTTAAGCGGCGACTCGACAAACATCAGTCTCCCAAGGAGCAGTGGTACCGGCTTTATAGACTCATATTCCCCAACGAACGCCGGCCCCTCAGCCCGTATTTGAACTTTGAAGCAGAGCAGAAATTTCGTGCAGCAGAGGACTACTTCAGCTCACCCTTTACGCACATGAAGCTTCGCAAAGAGGCGCAGGGTATGGGATTTAGAGGCGCACGCTTGGAAGGAATCATCGATATGGTATGTAATAGGTGGCTCCCACAATGTTGGGAAGATATTCCTAGCGATGGCCAAATGAGCTTTCACAAAGCTCAAGAAGAAGAGCAAGAAGTCGAGCATGCTCAAGGTATCTTGTCCGTAGAAACGGACATGAACGTTGGCTTCTCAGACTATACAGAGAACACAGTGCCTTATCATCCCAAGAACACACTAGCAGGTATCCAGCCATATCATTTATCGACACTTACAAATATCCCCGCCTCTATTCCAGAGCTATCTGAGAATCAGCTAGATTCTGATGACAATGCCTATAGAAACTTTCCCAACATTAACGGGGACGAGAGCTCTCTATATGCGGCTGAGTCTGGTGATACAAGCCTCCAAGAGAACGCCTTTCGAACGAGTGAAGGGGGGAACCTCTGTTTGTACGAGGGAGAAGACACTGTCATGACTGAGCCGAATCAGATGTGCAACGACAGCATGTTTCAATTTTTTTGATTTTATAGGATGGAATAGTAAATATCAAATTATACTAAAAGATTGAATTTCAATCTTCAAATAGAATCACAATATTTACTGGAAGTGAGTAGTATAGCCATCATTGAGGCATTATGGTATAGTCTCCAAGTTGTGAGCTCTGAATCAACTCTTTGTTGATAACTAGTCAGCCCAAGGGAAAGCGAAATTACAATCAAGTCCTTGAGAAGGCCCACAGAGACTTTCCGTGGGACAAAACTCCTCCAAATGTGGCTCGTTGCTATCGTGAACTTTTCGTTCCAAGCCCCAGAGCCTTGATTCCTCCGACTCAAGCTGGCAAGCCCTTTGTTCCACACTGGCCATATCGTCGAGTAACCGTTTTAATGTTCGCTGAGTTTCTATCGTAGACGAGCAAAACTCCAGATCCTTTACACCTTCTATCAGGCTTTTTGAAAGGGATCGTCTTTGAAGATAGAGTTGTTGTTTCTCGTGTGATATTTGATAAACTTGAATTTGCATCAGGTCAGTTCTTGAGAACATGGCGATGAGACTTACGGCTTTGTTGGAGATTTGGCCAATGACATATTTGGCATAGAGCTTTGCATTCTGAGCAGTGTGCTTGTCCGTTTACACGAATACACTTTCGACAGTTACGAAGGCAGAAGAGACAGGACGATAAAACTGTACTTTTGACCTTCGGTTGTTTAGTTGCCGTATTTTTTGATTTAGGTTGTTTGGTCGCTGAGCTTCTCAGTTTGCGAACTCGAGGCTTGCTCACTTCTTTTCTTTCGCGAGGGGGCATATCTTCGTTTGAGGTGTGGATAGAAATGCGATGAGATTACTGAAAGTAGAGCGGTACCAAATGTGATGTTATCTAGTTCCTGCTAAGGTTCATGATGTCGGCATATGCAGGGTGGCGCCTTAGGTTGGAGTGAATGGCTATAAATCATATCATTTACCGAATCCCAGTTGTCATATCATGTAAGACAAATGCATTCGAGATAAATTGGACCCTTGATGTTTTTGATCATCTGGATTCGGCTAGAGAATGAGTGCTTACGTCCCCAAACACCGAAAGCAAATGCCGTCACTCGACAGCCCGGCAAATGCTTAAATTAGAATGAGGGAAATGCTTAATAAGAATGACAAAATAGTGGAGACTTATGATCACTGGGAATACCACAGGTGTCCTTAGATGCCCAGCAACGCTCCTTTCACCTCGGCGCCTAGTTGAGCTCTCCAAAGCTTGTGCTCATTGAGCATGAATATCTCTCCATTGCGACCAAAACAAAAGTTCGCAACACCGCCTTCAATGAGAATTTTGCCAAGCAAAACGCCACCCGGTGACCATATGCTCACACCATCACCGCAGCCACTATAGACGTTGCCATTCGTATCGCACTTGATGCCATCAGGGATACCAGTGTCAGCCATGGCGAAGAGCCGTCTGTTAGTGAGAAATGGCTGGCCTGAGCAGGTCGTTACGTCAAAAGCGTATCTGATAGCATATTTGTTAAAAAGGCTGGCTCAAGGATACCTGGGGTTGATGGGGGCCTTACATGGTAGATGCCCGGGTATCATCAGTTGTTCCATCACCATGGATCCAGTCTGTGTCGGTGATATAAACAGTCTTCTCATCAGGGCTAAAGCTAATACCATTCGGCCTGCCAAAGCCATCTGCAACAACACGTACAGATTCATCCTCTGGGTCGTATCGGTAGACCTGGTTTGGCAATCTTGGCTGTGGGCGTATGCCCTGCTCAAAGCCGTAGATTGGATCAGTAAACCAAATAGATCCATCAGAATGAACAACAACATCGTTCAACGAGTTGAAATCTCGCCCGTAAAAGGATGTGATGAGTGTTGCGCAGCGGTATGGTGGTGTTGGCTCCACGAATACGAGACCTCCTGGTGTGTCCAAGGATCCCTGCGAACAAAAGAGTACGCCGCCCTTGTAGTTAACGCCGCCATTGGCCATGAGCACAGATGGCACGTCCATCTCTTCGCAGCCGAGTACCTTTCCATCGGGAGACAGTTGAACTTTGCTAATTTGGATCTTCTTCTGCCCGGTTGCTGCATCTAGGAATTGGTTGCTCGTGATAAACAGCGAGCTGTGTTCTGGGATGAAGACACCAGCTTCATGGGCGAAAGGATATTTATCATTCTCGTGAATGACCTCAGGCTTTAGGCAGTCGCCAAAGATTGCTTTCGCAGCCTCGTTGTATGTTTTGAAGGACATATTGTACAGTGATTACCAAACCTCAATCTTGAGATTCAAATATTGTTGAGAAAATTGGACAAGACCAGCTATACTTAGAGCGGCTACATGACAACGTTGGATATCGGGCTTTGGAATCTGGAGTTTGGAGTTGAGCCGGGTTGCATTACCCCTCAGCGGCCAATGAATGCCAAACCCGATTCCGCCCCTGCATTTCAGCCAGTTGTTCATATGCCGAAGTTGTCCAACGGAATACGGATAGTGGCATCATTGGCGGCTAGAATATCCACATGCTACGTGGTGGTTCTATGAGCAGTCCACCCCTTGAAGATTGGAAGAAGAAGACACATAACACCAAGACTAACTGTGATGAAGCTTTATACGTAAAACAGTGAGAGGAAAGTCAGCCTATGTTGACTGCTATCCACTATATTCATCCCCACTATAAAACTAAATCCTCACTACTATTGTACATGATGTAAACGACTGTTTCAGCCTTTGGAACATGGCTGCGGCACCCTTTAAGCAGCAGCCTTACCTCCCACAGACTCCATCATAACAACAGCGGCATTGGCCTTCTCATCTACATCCCTTATGATGTCCTCTCCACCAAAGAGGTGGTCAACGTCTTCTAACTCAAGACCCTTGGTCTCGGGGAAGAACAAGAAAATGAGAGGAACCCAAAGAGCGTTCAGTACCGCGAAGATGATATATGTCCTCCAGCCAATGTTCTCAATTGAGATGGGGGTGATTTGAACAATCATCTAAAAGCTAGTCAGTGCAGTTCTCGTTGACTCAGCGAGGGACTTACGTAGTTGAAAATCCAATTGGCGGCGGTGGAGATGGACGAGCCACGCTGTCGAAGTCGAAGAGGTAGGATCTCGGCGCTGCAATCCGTTAATGTTGGATATATTTTGATGAGTTGAGTGGAGAGTACTTACGGATAGACCCAAACGGTTGCTTGAAAACCAACAGTGAAGGCGCCTTGGAAGACGAACAGCATTGCTGCAGCTGCAATTCCTGAGGCATGTGCTGTCGCGGTGTTGTTCTCGACCTGGTAAATCAAGCCCGCCTGAACCGCCATAGTAGCAGCCATGACGCTGATCATGGACAGCAACTTCAAGAAATTAGCTTGATAGCCCACTAGCAGTTCTTTGAGTGCTTACTAGAGGTCTTCGACCAATTCGATCGATAAGAACCCAAGGAATAAAGGAGGCGACGAAGAACCATGTCTGGAGGAAACCCGACATGAGAGCTGACATATGAGCAGAGAAGCCAACGCTCTTTTCGAAAAGTGTGCTCGAGTAGTCTAACGTGATTAGTATCCAACTGCCATAAGATAAAGAGAAATAAAGACTTACAGATAATTGCATTGATGCCTCCGAGCTGCTGGAAACTCTGAATAGCACAGGCCAAGATAAGACGCTTGCGAGACTTGATGCTATCTTCCTTGAGAAGATCCTTCCAGGAACCTGCACCAATAGAAGTCTCGTAGGCGACAGTCTGAGTGATGACGCTGTGAAGGACCTGCACATCAGGGTCATCGACAGAAGTACCCTGAATTCGGGCAAGGACCTTGAGGCACTCTTCAGGTCTATCATGAGCTGCCAACCAACGGGGTGTCTCAGGGATGATGAACAGAAGGCACATGATGACCAGAATAGGAACGCATTGAAGAATGACAGGAACACGCCAAGCATAGCTACCGGTGTGGGAGGAAAGGCCATAGTCGATCCAATAGACGAGAAATATACCGAAGTTGAGTGTTGAGAGCTGTGCGCAAACATCTAAGACACATAAGCAACACGTTCATCGTAGAAGAAAATTGAAAAGGAAACTTACAAATACCACGGCTAGATTTGGGACTGAACTCTGCCTGCATGACAGGAACAGTCGAGTTAACGATACCCAATCCGAAGCCCGAAACAATACGGCCAACGATCATCATTGCTCGTGTATAAGAAGCAGCTTGAAGAATAGCACCAATGATCAAGAAGACGCAACCGGCAAAAATAGAGCGACGACGACCAAGCTTTTCTCCCAAGATAGAAGAGAAAATGGCACCGAAGAAGCATCCAACTATCAAATATGAGCAACTGACATAGTTCATAGCTAAGGAGGCACTTACTCTCAAAAATGGCAACAATGACGCCGATCATGTCAGAATCGGGACTATTGAAGGTGTCCTTGAAAGCAGAAGTGTTGACCAGACCTCCCATGAGGCCATTGTCGTAGCCGATGAGCATAAAACCCAGCGACGTTAAGACGCTAACGGTCAAGATGAGGCTTTGGCCCTGCAACTCCATGATCGACAGTGGTAATGAATGATGCAATGTGTAATGAGTCTATCGTGGAGAACAAAGTATCAAAAGATGTGCGACACGAGCTGGATTAATAAAGATCAACCCACATTCCAAGCTTATGATCTAGTCTACTCCGTGGGGTCCCCATGTTTATGGGGAAGTCTGTTTTCTCCAGGATTGATCAGGCCAGGTCTGAGCTAATTCAATTGCCGTCGGTGTTTGAACTTGCCGATGGCGGTGAATGGAAAGCTTCGGAATGGCGACATGCTAATTTTATTAGTTAGTTTCTCCTTTATAAGACCATTGTCAATGATGCCTTCGAATCCAGTTTATGGAATAATCAACAAGGATGACGCTTCGATTGCAGACGATAGATAATAACCTCAAAGGCCGGTTGGCTTTGGTGACAGGTTCAAGGTGAGTGACGAGAATTTATGCTGGTGGTGTCTCAAGACTAACGATAAATAGTGGCGGAATTGGTTCCGCTGTTGCACGAGCATTTGCCGCTGAAGGTTGTGATGTTGCTCTACATTACTCCTCTAGCAAAGAAAAGGCAGACAGACTTGCACAGGAGCTGAGTCAGACATACCCGCCTCAGGTCTTTGTGCCTGTGTACGCAGACCTCTCCCAAAGAGAATCAACAAGAGCTTTGGTTCCTAGTTTGTTGAGCCAAGAAGTCATTTCCTCCAAGCATAGCACAGTATCAATCCTAGTTGCAAATGCTGGTTTAGGAAGACGGATCCGCGATGTAGCGGAGATTGGTGAGGACGATTGGGATGAGATGATGGACATCAATAGCCGAAGCCAGTTTGTCGTGACCAAAGCTTGTCTTTCTGGGATGAGACAGCAAGGTTGGGGACGGGTTATACTAGTTGGAAGTATTGCTGCTCGAGGCAGCGGGCTGAATGGATGTCATTATGCTGCTTCAAAGGGTGCTCTTAGGTAAGGAAAAGGGGCTTAATATGTTGATTGGGCTAACAAGTTATAAAGTTCCATGGGGCAGAACTTGGCTACTTTGCTGGCACCCGAGGGTATCACGGTGAACATTGTCAGTTTTGCAACTTTGCCGTTGGTATTCTAACTGCTGATTGCTTGTACAGGTCTCACCAGCTATGATTGGCTCGACGGGCATGATTCCTCCTCCCAAGTCAGAGTAAGGATTTTCCTTCGCCTTCATATTAGAAGTCAGCTAATATTTATTTAGAACATGGACTAAGGGATGTGATTTGGAAGAGTTAAAGGTGACCGATCCTGGCCTTGCCATCTCTGCGTCTATCCCAGTTCATCGCCTGGGATCGCCCAGCGAGGTTTGCGAGGCTGTCATCATGTAAGTCATGTTATGTGTTGGTAGTTTTCGACCTTCTAACGAGTCTGCTAGGTTGGCTAGGAACGGTTATATGACGGGGCAGGATATTTTGCTAAGTGGTGGTTTAAAATAGTTAAAAGATCCTGTGACTTGATAGCCTTGAATACCGCATGACACTGTCCCTTTTATCATTCACGAGAGGTTCGTACACGCTTCCCATACTTAGATCGATTCATCTAACGAATTCATAAGCAACTCATAAACGCGGTGCCCCAAATCTCTTCGCCTCTCGATCGCCTTCCATCCAAGTTTCTTCATTCCAAGTCGTGAAGATTCCTTCTGTGGGGAATGATGTGTCCGCATGAAGTGAATATAACGGACCCGAAGTTTACCTATGCCTCGAACAACAGTAACCAACTTGACAAAAGCCACCATTTGACCCCGAACCTCAAGGGGCATTACTGGCTTCTAGCCACTCCATCAGCCGAGCATCTTTTTGACTGCTTCGCGCTCATTGCGAAATTTATGGTAAGCATCGTTGAATCTTACCATTCGTAGATTGATGGGTTTCTTGTTGATAAATACCCCCCATGTCTTTCGGATTAATCCCCAGCTTCGTCAGAACTTCAATCTGCTCGTAAGCCCCCATGGACTGGAGCGGCATCTGAAGGACCTCTGAGCAATAAATTGAACCAAGTCCAAGCTTGGCATCCTTTGTTTGTTATCTGGGGGCCAACAGTCCAAGAGCCTGACTGAAAGAAGGGGTCGCTCCCGCTCCAACTCATCACAGCTCAAATCTTGTGCCCCCATCAAATCCGCCGCTGCTTACCAACTTCTCTTACCTCCTGTTTCTTAGCGACAGCTCTCAATCAAACCAGGAAGATGGAACAAGGCCAGCGGCTCCGATGGATCGGATTCTGCTCAAATTGCCATGCTCGTCCTCGAGCAAGACTCTTCTCTCGACCCCGTTGGGTGGAAACTGTTCGAAGTTCGTAGAAGCTGCGCAGAATTCTACCTGAACACATACCTAGAGAGTCTCGGTCGAATCGGCCAAACCTGTATTGACTCCGACATGTCTACTCCACAAGGTGAAAGAAACTCTCCTCAAAATCACCTTCAAACCTCAAGCTGACAGATTTGCTGACTAGTCCCACCGGGCAGCGTTGTCAACCCCATCCCAAATGCAAACCAAGAGATATATGTCCCGCCTAAAGATCTCAACCGACACCGCAATCCGTGACTTGATCGTCATGGAGCGTCTTCTTTACGAAACGCAGGAGAACTCAAGACTTCATTCACAGACAGTGTCCCCCGTCGCGGCTATTTGGTAAGTCTGATCCCTAGATATTCGTTAGCCTGTCTGACACCGTCACAGCACGTTTGTATGCTCTGTCTTGGCGGCAACCATCCCTGTGAAGTTTGTTGCTGATCTCTCAGTAGTCGGGGCAGTCGCTGGAACCGTATTTCTGACAGCGCCTCCGGTTTGGCGCACCATCCAGAACCACAACGTAGGCAGTGCCTTGACGACAGTACAGAACTTGAAGCGAGCCTTTGCAGAGGGGACGATTGGTGAAGGAAATCGGCACGACCTAGAGAAATCTCGATTTTCATTTCTGAGGAAGGTCATGTCTAAGAACACTTGAGATCCCCAAGCCTAGAGATGGTCGCTGGTGCAGAGATATGGAGACTCACGCCAGGGCATGTGCATTGTCTCTAAGCTCACAGCACTTGTGATTAGATAGCCTAGCGTTTAATCCAAGCCATAGTTCACACCTCTTATAATGCCCAGTCCTCCGCCAACATTTATCTCGTGACATATTCATTACGGATCATCGAAACCATTTGCAGTGCTAGCTCGGATCAAGGGGAGATTAGAGGCAAGGTACTTACACCCAACCCTCCTAGCCCCAAGGTAACACCACGGAGCCAAGACGCGACGGGAACTCCACTCCTGGCTCGGCCGCTGCTCTCAAATGAACGCTACAACACATGCAACTGGATACTCAACCGGCCTGCTTTTCAGCATTAATCCACAATAGAGCTCCACGGGACCAAAGCTGCTTTGGGCCCACAGACCCCTAGCCCTGTGTACTATGCAGTAAACCTGTATTCAACAGACGCGGCGATCTCCCTGGTCACTGGACAGAACATGAATGAAATCAGCAGTCCGGGAAGTTCAGCTCTTGGAATTGCCTGTACCAACGGGTTAGTGGAGGTTCTTGACCGTTTCTGACGGTAATTAGGCTTTGGCCAGAGCCCCAGAGTCCATAATACTATATATTTATCTCTAATTTTTACAAGGTTTGTTTATTGTTATTTACTGCTAGGGGCCGAAACTAAAACCGCAGGCCCATATTGTATTGCCTCACCCAGGCACCAGTTCAGGTTAAAGCAGCGACTGCTCAGGATCGTGAGCGAGAAAGGAAATAATGCAAGTCGATATGCGCATTGCGTATTAAATTGTTAATCAAGAACATCGCCAGAAACTGCACCCAATCAACCATGGGTCACTACGTGTTATTTTCTCTTCTGCCACCAGATACGCTTTCCAACTCCTGGGTTAGAATTCTCTAGCAAAGGCTCCCCCATTATTAATTCATCTCGGAGAAGCTCGATAACACTATCGAATGATTTGAGGATTTTCAGTACATAAGATTTCACCAATAAATCCCAGCTTCCATGTCATCTTCTGGAATCTAGACCCTCTGGTCAACCCCAGTAGCGGAATATTCCGTCCTAGCTCCAGTATCTTCAAGTCCTGTGACATCGGTACTCGTCAATAGTTCAAAGCTTAACCCCAGCCATGCCAATCTGGGGTTACTCGGCCGTTGTAGTCGTAAGACCCGTATTTTAATCAAATGCCGCGTTCCCCTCTCGTCGGCTTTGTGGTCTTTCTTCGGTGTTTGAATCTCACCCAAGGGCCACAATGTCACCACCAACGGCAACGGCAATAGGAGCAGGGACCGAGAAGAGGGTTTCGAGAGCTTGTGTGAGTTGCAGATCACGTAAGACGCGATGCGACCTGTAAGCCATGCCTGTCATTACTTGACTGCATCTCAATTGACGTGAATTGGCTACCTATAGTGATGCGAGTGGCGTGCCTGGAGACCCTCCATGTCGCCGATGTCTCGAAAAGAACCAAGAATGCATACTCGCCACATCACGGCGAGGAGGCCGTCGCATCAAAGGACAGCGCCTTGGATATTCCAGATCAACAAATGAATCTCACCAGCCATCACCAAATAGGACCACCAACCGAATGAATCACCCTCCAACTATCATCATCAACCAAGAACCTCATGAACCAGATCAGCAGAGTGAATGGCTATCATCTCAGCTTGGGTCGCCACTGGATCAGCAATCCGAAGATGACGAAGATGCTACAGGGGACGCTGTGCGACTAAAAGGTCACTTCACATCCTCGGATCTTTTGAATCCGTCTGATGCATTGGACCTGTTGGCTCATGTGGCTGATATGGAACCTGAAGGACATAACCAGGCACAAGATACAGAAGCTGATGCTGAAAGTCATACACGAATGGCAAACCCATCTCAGGGTGGTTGTGACTATCCACCCATCTCCTCTGGCGCATTGACTGTTTCAGAGGTTGCGTTCCTTATCGAGCAGTAAGTTCGTATCGAGGCAAACTTTTAATGGAGGACTGACAGTTGGTATCAAGCTATCATGGAAACTTCCACATCTTCTTCCCCATTGCATACAGTGCCATCTTTGACTCCAACTGTATCCTAGAACTTGTCGAACACGAACCATACCTCATCACTGCCATTCTAACCGTTGCAACGAAAGACGATCTTTCTTGGGCCCGGGCCCACAACGCTTGCGCTCGACACATGGAGACTCAGATATCCAAGTTGATATACACCGGCTCTACCACCGTTGGTGCAGTCGAAGCCCTGTTAATTCTTGCTGAATGGGCACCACAGCCATTGGAAGAGAATCTCATGATCGGCTGTGGGAAAGAGGATCAGGGATCGTGGATGCTCGTTGGCGTTGCGATCCGCCTGGCATATCTTCAGAATCTGGAACAAACTGGCCTTGTACAGCGGGTTGAAGGGGCGCCCGACAACCTCAGTAGAAAGCGGATAGCTTGGGCTGGTAAGCAAATATTCATCGCTGTTTATGAAAATGCAACTTATATAAAAGCAGCTTGCTACATGAGCGATCGCCAAGTTTCAATACGCCTCGGCAAAGGTTTCTGGTCGAGAGGGCCAGGCCCGTCCGTCAATCTCCGAGCTGCTGACTTTCCATATCTCCAAACTCAAAAGTTAGGCAGCGATAACCTTGCTTTACTCTTCCAGGCACATCTTGAAATCACACAGCTGTTCAGTAATGCACATGATATTCTATACTCTTCGACGAGCCATAGGGAGCAATTGTATACAGGAGGAGAGTATGTGAGATACATTGTAATATCTTCTTCCACCGCCCATGTTATTCTGTGACTAATCAAGACAGGATGACTTTTCGTCTGTACTCCGCAGGTGGAAACTCTCTTGGGGTGGGCTCAGTTTCATCCCCCGCGTCAAAGCATCTCTTATGTTGTCTTTTGATTTTCTTCGACTATATATCAATGCATTTGCGTTTCAAGCAAACTTAAATCGCATAGTCCGACGGTCGAAGAAGAGGCCATCAGGTCCTTTGTTCTCAGAGCTCGCTGCTGCCCCAGATGCAAGATTCATCTATGAGTCGATCGACGCAGCTAATTCTATCCTGTGTACTCTGAACAGCTTCATAGACCCGACCGAAGCTTTCAAGTATATGCCGCTTAAGTTCTACTTATATGTCATTTATGCAGCAGTCTTTTTGTTCAAGGTATCCGGGCTCGACATCGCATTCTGACTAGGTCAGTGTTGACAATTGGTTCTCTTAGGCCATATTTGCGGGGGCTATCAAGCCATCGGAGGCAAGAGGCGTGCGTCGAGCTATCTACGAGACTATTTCTCGCCTCCAAAAAACTTCAAATAATCAACAAGGTCTTGGCCAACGCTATGCTCGATCTCTAAGACTTCTCTGGCTAAAGATGCTTGGAAAATCTCGATCAAGAAACCCTGAAGCTGAGGGGCCGAGCGACTCCTTAGTTCTGACTAGCCAGGGAGCCTTGCAATCCCAAGTTGAGTCAAGTGAATCGCATCTAAACTCAGACCCTTTTAATAGCTTCTCCTGGAAAGACCTTCACTCTTTAGGGGAATTTATATCAAACGACGGAACATCCCTTTTCAATGATAATTTTATCATAAGCCCTGAGCAGGATTCTGTACAAGGAGTTGAGGGACCCGAACACTTGAGCGGAAATTTCTATTCTGGGTCATTGGGAGAACTTGATATCATATTCTAAACGGTCACATAATGCGTGGGCGCAGCGAGGTAATGAGTGAAATGAAATAACATTATAACTCTACCTGAAGTTCAAATCATAAACTGCCTAAGATAATATTCACTATCTTTGCATTCTCAAGACCTCTCATCCTAGATAAGGCCCTAGAACCTGTTTCGTATGGTCTACAATTTTCATTTGTGCTTTTTCTCTGAGCGCAGATACATCCTTGGAGTTCGGAGTACAATCGCACTTGGAACCGACCAGAAACAGCCCGTTTTCTTGCTTCCCTTGAGTGTTCACCCCAATCTTGCCTTTCCACTGGATTCCTCGGCCACCGAATGCGGCACTGGTGCTTTGGAACAAGTACCTCTGACCAGACTCTTCGTCGCTGAAGGAGAAGATGTGAATCAACGGTTCAAGGAAGAGCCAGATAATCCAAGCTAGGATTGAATAGGGGTCTAAACCTCTTCTGACATTTCCTGTGTCGACCCAGCCGGGACAGGAGTGAATAAATGTCACGTCGGGGTTGGTAGTGGCGAGTGCATCCATGAATATGGTGTTCATGTTTGCGTATTGGGGATGAGCCTTCATGACGTTGAAATTTCCTGGCTTCTTCAGGTCGATATCATCGAGATTGATACCTAATCGTTCCACCATTCCACCAGCAAAAACACTGACAACCCTAGGTGCTTCTCCCTTGTTGAGTAATGGTAGAAGGTGGAGAATGAAGAGCATTCGCGAGTAGTAGCTCAAGCTCTGGCAGATCTCGATGCCTTCAGGGGTTTCGCGGCGCCCATTAAAAGGGGCATAGCCTGCAGTGAGGAAGAGCAAATCAATGTATTGCTCTTTGCTCTTGATGATCTCGCATAGTCTTTGTGTTTCTGCGAGAAGCGAGACTTCGCCTTCCACCCAAATGATCTCAGCTTTTGAGTTTATAGTTTGCATCTTTTGGATGAAAGTCTCCATGCGTTGTTGAGAGCTCTTTCGACCTATAAGATAAATTCTGATACTGGTTCCTGTAGCGACCAGGGCTTCAATCGTTATTTTTCCAATTCCAGATGTTCCGCCAACAAAGACGGCGACGCGCGTGGAAGTGGCATCGTTGATGAGGGCGTTGGAGGCTCGTATTTCTTTGTAAGAAACCATAGTAAGTATAATGAAAATAGTTTTGATGCAAGGTCAAAAAATCTTGTTGAGGCCTGTCGTCGGTTTCAGCTTAAATGCATCGGAGCGGCGGAGCGCCACATTGCGGAATTGCGGACTAACTATTCCAGAACAGTCATATAATCTTACCCAAGATACCTAGATAATTGTTTATTTGTTTTCATGCTTTTTTCATATATTCTATTGAATGTGAAACCTATCGAAGTGATGTCTCGACAATTTATATGTGTGTTTCCGTATAACCATGGTATGATATATATAGCAATAAACATCCACTATCCCTAGATTTTACCCCTTGATGGGACGATAAACAAAATAATCAAACTCCGCCGACTTTCCATTCCCATTCAAGTCCGAACAGGTCATGCCAACGAATGCACCAGTGAAAGAGCCTCCTGAGCCGCGAGGGCCACAACTGCACTCATCTGAGAGCTGGGAGGCGTCCAAAACGGGACCATACTTCTCCAGTGGCTTTTTATCAATGGCATAATAGAACTGGAGTTCCGCTTTCCTTATAGTGAGAGCCAACTTTATCTTTCCTGATGGTGGAAGTTTGATCGGCTCGAGGTGATGAATGGTGAGTGATCCTGCA
The DNA here is from genome assembly GCA_012932025.1 of Fusarium austroafricanum. Classification (NCBI taxonomy): domain Eukaryota; kingdom Fungi; phylum Ascomycota; class Sordariomycetes; order Hypocreales; family Nectriaceae; genus Fusarium; species Fusarium austroafricanum. The sequence continues at coordinate 688 of JAADJG010000694.1, read as the reverse complement.
GGCCAAGACTCTTCCGAGCTCATGATAGACAAGAGTCTTTCGCCGTCTTCACTAGCAGTAACATGCAGATAGAAAAAGTTAAAGCGGCTATAATAAGCAGTGAGACCTGCAAACTCCCGTTCATTTCCAGGCTTGAAGTCGATGACTGTTTCGGCGTCGTATGAGAAGTGGGTTTGCCGACGAGCTACAAGAGCTTGTTCGAACCAGGACCCAATCGCATCACGTCCGTATAGAACCAGTTTTCCATTTGTTGAGAAGATGCGTTCAGCTTCTGGTGTGCGAAGCCACTGAAAATCAATAGGCAAACCATTCTCGAAAGAGTATCGAATCTCTTGCAAGTCATCCTCCTCCTTTCGTGTACCAGGCACATCAACCGAGACCGAAGGGACAGGACCATTCTTGACGTATAACCAGTCATCATCCTTCCAGAACGCCTCTTGAATAGCTGTCTCGCGTCCAAGGACGCTACGCCTATTCTCTGTTATGGGCCGACTTAGGAGATGAACAAGATAAGTTCTTCCGTCGGGAGTTTCCACGAGATCTCCATGCCCTGCACGTTGAAGTTCAGCCGAAGGAGCCTCTCGAGAAGAGAGGATGTACTTTTCCGGGTGCAATTCGTAAGGGCCCCAGATATTTCGAGATCGTGCTAGTGTGCAGGAGTGATTGTATGACTGTTCTGGAATAGTTA
>JAADJG010000693.1:0-19655 GCA_012932025.1 Fusarium austroafricanum | reverse complement strand
GCAGCCGTCAAAAGTCCTCGCCCAAGAAGACCCTGGTCAATAACCCACTTTAATTAAGATACAATAAGTACTTCTTCTTATCTTCTAATCACTAAGAAGTCTATAATTATAGAAGGGTTAGCCTAGCTAGCTTAAATTAACTACCCCTATAGCTTCTATACTTATAGAGAGAATATAGGGATCTTTTACCAATCTTGCTAAAGGTCTATGTACCCTTAGGTTACTGATAAGAATCTCTGCTTATGTCAGCAGATCTTCTGGCGAGGACTTTTGACGGCTGCCTCCGTACTCTGTTATCTACTAACGTACCTAACCACCTTTTAGCCCCCCCCTAGCTTTAGCCCACGACACCACATATATAGCTACAGACTGCAAAACGAATTGTGCCACGAAATTATAGTCAATTTGCTTGTAATTACTAGGTCATCTCGCCAAGCCTATCTAGAAGTGACATCCATGCATCCACAGAGACAACAGGCTTATCTGACTGTGCCGTTGCCGCCCTTCACAATAACTTCTTCGGCGGCTTGGGCTTGGCCTTTTGGATCTCTTCCTTTATCGGAAAACGTCCTCTAGCTTTATATTAAACCTTCTTCCTTCCTTAAGGCTTTAATAAAGCTATTTCTGCCTCTAAATTGGCTATCTTGGCTTTATAAATAGTATTTTGCATTATTAAAGTGTCTATCTACTTGCCGCCCTTAGTGCCAACATTATCAATAGTAAAATTGCCGTCATACAAACTACTAGAAATATATTTTAGCTGTAAAATAAGCTGCCTTTTATTCCTTAGTGTATAAGAAAAGTAATCTTAAGTCCTCTTTCTAAGTATTAGTATTTTAGGGAGGGAGATTTTGCGTATTTACTTTTTAGGATAGATAATATTTAATATTAGCTTTTCCACATCAATAGGCTATATTCTGGCGCCCTTAAAGGCATTCTGGATATTCCTTTCGGTTAGGGCCTTATTTAAAGCTAATTTATAGCAATTAATAAACCATTACTTATTAATAGCGCTATTAGAAGTAAATCCTATAAAGGACTTTGCAAAATGAGCAAAATGCCACTTTAATGGCCCAAAAATACCAACATCAAGCAGTTAAGTAATATAAGATATATATAGAGGCAAATAAAGAATTCTAACTTTATGAAATTCTGCTCGGAAATGGAATCTTAGGCTTATATAACTAGCAAATCCATTAATAACTAGAATATGCCAGTTATTAGCTTTCTTAGGCTTTATCTGCAGCAGGAATATAGATTTTAATTATTTATTGCATACTTAGGCGTTAGCCTAGCCTATAAGGCTATAATTATATGCCTAGTCCAGAAAAGCCTCTTTAAACTACTATCCTTAGAGGGAGGCTCCTATAAAGATTACAGCTAGGGTATAGTAACTTCCTATTGCTAAGATTAACTTAATAATTAATACCTAATTGCTGCTATTGCTCTTTATTATTAAAGCCTACTTAATTAGGCTTATTCTTATAACTTTCCTAGACTTTATAAACCCCTCCCTTATGCCATACTTATCTATATTATAAAGCCATAATAAACTAACATTAAGAGATATTATCTCCTTTAATAATATTTTATAGAATAGTCATATTGCTTTAGGAGTTGCATTTTTAGAACAAGCAGCATCAATATATGTAGTACTCTTACTTTTAAGTCTCTTATAGCATTTCTAGAAGCATAATACCCAATTCTTTCTAACTATAACTCTATTGCTTTCTAGGTTAAGCATTTCGGTTATAACTTTATAGATCTCGCGCTACAATAATGCGTAGCTAGCCTCTTCTTTATAAAGTAAAAAGCTAATTAATATTTCCTCTTGCTCTAGGGATAGTAGTATATTAATTTGCTGCCTAGTACGAGCATTTTAGTGCCTGTTTTATTAACTATAGATTTAAGACTGTAGAATCTTATATTCTTTTGCAAGGGCGCAAATTACTTTACCTTCTGCATTTCTTTTAAGAATTTTAGATAGTATACATTCTTTATTATTCTCAATTGAAGTCATATTGAAAATTTGGATTTAATTGAATAATAATTGATATTGTTAGAATTAAGTTGTTGAGTGGTGGCTGGGAATAACGCGTCGCGTTGAAGTGGGCTAAAGGTTAGGGGTGGGTCAAAAGGTGGTTGGGTACGTTAAGGTTCACACACACACACAAGTCTATTACGCCCGTAGGCCAACGCCAAAAGGGCTCTGAAGCTAAGATTACATATATCTTTCTAGTTTTTGCCTTGCTCTTGCTAAGCCCATGAGAATCTTGCCTTATCCTTTCCAGTCTAGTTATTGCTCTTCTCCTTGGCCCTTTTAGATATTAGTAGTAGCAGGTCAACTTAAAGCCCATTTCCTCTAAGTGTTCAGTTTCCTATCTTCAGCGGCTAAAGCGATACCTGCTGTTGACTATTTGAGGGCGTCAGGGGATATCAGTTAGTATTAATAAAATGTTACGAGGTTAGTGGTGTTCCTATTATCTCTATTCTAGGCGACCTGTAGCAATTGCAAATCTGATTGTGGCTCGTACTGCGTCCATGTTTGGCGTCTATTCCTGATTGTCTGATGCTGCCTTGCCTCCCAGATGAAAGGAGAGGTTGCCGCATTTCTCATTTGTATACTAAAACATCTCTTTGCGTTGTGTTGTCTATTTTATGCATCGGAAGAGAAAATGCTCTACTATTTCTTTTGCCCGCCCACATAGACACTTATCTGTTGGTGCTGCCCTAATCTGATATAGATATCCATTTAGTCGCGCCATTCCGGTTCTAAGCTGCGCTAGTACACTAGCTTCCTTCCACGATAACTTATCATAGAGCATACGTGTGTATTTACCAGGCAGAGCTGAGTTGACCTTCCTAGAATGCTTGCTAACTCCCTTAGGTAACTTCCTCTCGCTTTGCAGATATGCTCTTATTCGATTGAGAATTGTGGTCTTTGCTTTAACTGCTCCCCTTCGCGGCGTGATGTACGGCTTTGTTGCCTGGCGGGCTGACATCTTGGCTGTCTTCTGGATTTTGAGCTTACCGTTGGCAGGCAGCCAGATGAGGTTGACTCGATTTCCATCTCTTCTAAGCTTCTCTATGGCATTATATATCTCTTGGATGTGCCCTTGGCCTGATTGCTGGCGAGGGTTACCTATAGCTTGTACTGCAGATCTATTACTCATCAAGATCATAACTACTTAATACTTTATCTCTGGCAGATAGCTAAGGCCATGGGCAATTGCTGCTAGTTCGGCTGTGTAGGGATTGTGCTCTTCCTTCGTACCTAGGGTGACCGAAAAGGTTTTGCTGATCTTGCCGGCTCTTGCTACAGATATAGGGATTCTGATGGCTCCTCCTATGCCGACTAGATTGTTCCTCGCGGAGCTGCTTGTTGCTATTCTGACTGCCTATCCTGCTTTGGCTAGTTTTTTAATCTTATCTTCTTCTTCCTCTCCTTGACTGTTTAGTATGATTTGTATGCGAGCCTCCTATGGCGCGAGGGTGAATGGCTGAATGACTTCTATAGTATCCTTTAGTAGCTCTCTGCATATGTCCGCAATACGCCTGAGTGGTGATATGAAGCGTCTGAAGGCTTTGATTCCTCATAAGAGATTCCGGACTGGGTTGGTTTGTAGTAGAGAGTGTATGTCTACCTAGAGCTTGCTCGCTCTTCTCCAGAACCGTTTATAGATGGTCGCTATATGCGCTTCGGCTTCAGCTACTCCTATCGCCACGCTTGTAAAGGACCTTATAATTGCCTATACTCCTATTCTCTGTACTTACTGGATGGCATACGCCAGTACTATTTTGCACGCGTATATCTAGACGTTAGAGGCATAATCCACCATAGGGGCTACTATGGCGGTAAAAAGCTGCCTCGTTGTCAAGGGAGCCATTCCTTTGAGTCATTTTAATTCCATTACAGCTTCTAGGCCTTTTGTCGCTGCCCTTGCGATGTGCTGTTTGTAGTGAAGTCGCGAGTCTATAATAACACCCAGAATCTTGACCTAATCCTTCAGAAAGACTCTCTTATCCTTGATAGTGAATGGTTTAGAGTCTACCCTGCCTGTATACCTAGTGAAATGTATAATTGCCGTTTTTTCCGCCTCAAAAGTCGCTCTGCTTCGTCTCTCCTAGTCGAGAGCTTTGTCGATTATTGCTTGTATTCCTCTCTGGTTGCTCTGGGCTGTTGGCCTAGATACCTATGCAGTGTAGTTATTGATAAACGCGATAGCCCTACCATTCTTATTGATCTGAGTTTGCACTAAATCTGCGTTAAAGAATAGAAATAGTATTGGCGATAAGGGCGATCCTTGTGGAAGTCCTGCTTGTGGTAGATGTCGGCTCTTAGAGCTTTGCCCATTAATTACGATAGTTGCTGTTCGCTCGGAGCAAAAAGCATCTACCTAGCGTAGGAGACCCTCTGGGATCCCTCTCGCCTTTATCTGCTGCAGCAACCTCTCTTTACACACGCCATTATATGCTCCTTTGACGTTAAAACTAATGAGGCTTACGATATGATGTAAGCGCCATGCCGAGAAGATGTGCTCTTGTAGGAGTATGAGGGCTTGCTCTGCTGATCGCTGCTTCCGCGCGCCGAAGTGGTTAGTCGGAAGAAGTCTGTAAGTCTCTACTGCATGGGAGATTCTTTTAGTAACTACCGACTCTAACACCTTACCTAGCGTAGCGAGAAGCGAGATTAGTCTCTATGCTTTCGCAATTGTATAATCATCTTTACCTGGCTTCTTGAGTGGGATAATTCGCGCATGTCTTTACTGGTCTGGTATAATGCCTTTATTAAGTGATGCTTGGAAGATGGCGAGGACATTATGTTTCACTGAGGGCCAGACTTGCTTCTAGACAATTGCTAGTAGCCTATTTTCTCCTGGTGCCTTCCATGATTTTGTCGCCCACAGTTGACGCTCTACTTCCTCTAGAGTTAGGTTCGGCATTATTATTGGCGCTTGCTGTTGCTGCGGTCCTTTGTCTTTAATGTTGTCTGGTAGTGGCGGGAAGAACTTGGCTAGTAGCTCTTTGGCTTGCTCTCGATGGCTTGTTGTTTCTATTCTGTCTGCCTTAATGAGCTGAGGTACCTTTCCAAAAGCTGTATTATCCCTAGACTTTATGTATTTGGCTGCTTTCTAGATGTTTTCATTATCCGCTAGAAACTCTTTCTAGTGATTATTCTTCCGATGCCGTATGGCATTGTGGTATTGCTTTGCTGCAGCCTTTGCCATATTCTCTAGATCTTTAGCATTCTGTCCCGCACGCCTTGCAGCTCGAGCTCGATTCCTCTAGTATGTGTATACATGCCGCAGCTGTGTAAGGTCATGAGTCTACTACCGCTTTGCATATAGCAACGGCTTGGCTCTAGGCGTTAATGCCTGGACTGCATCCAATACGGCCGATATTAACCTGTCTGTTTTCTGCTGCACTGTATTTCCCACTGGCCTAACTTTTAGCGTGTCTATAATCCTGCTATTGATCTCCTTCTAGGGTGCATTCTTAAATAGAAGTCTTTTTTCCTGTTTCGGCGCCGGGACTGAAATGTCGAATACCGTCTCTATCGTGCGATGGTCTGATCCGTGCTCTGTACTATGTATTGCGCATTTTATGTTTCTGTCTGCAAGCTCCTCGGAAGCCAGGACTAAGTTAATGGTTGTCTCGTAGTCTCTGCTTTGCCATGTCTTTGTGCCCCGGCGAAGTAGGCTCTTAAGTATAAAATCGTTCATTAAGTTAATGATCGGATCTGCCTCGCCCTGTCTCTCTACTGATATATCTTCTCCGCCCCATATCTGGTCATGGCAGTTAAAGTTGCCAATAATTACTAGATCTACCGCTCTCCCCGATCTCTATCTTACTTCTCTAATGGCTTTATGAAGCTTAGTGTATATATTATGTAGAGCTTGGGCGTCTCCCCTGGGTATGTAGATAGACGCCGTAAGGACCAGACGATCTGGCAGCTAGATGACTGCTGCCGTTACGTCTAGGGACTCTACTGGCACTTGCTTCGCTTCTACCTCCTTGTTCACCTAAAGCATACTCCGAATTACCCATCTACCTTCCCTCACTGTTATAGGTACTATCTTGATCTATTTGTGGTGCCCTATGGGTGTCGTTAATAGCCTGCCCTGGATCCTCCGCGCTTAGGGCTCTTAAATAGCTAGTATAGTTGCATCCTGAATGTCCTTATTGTTTATTAAGCTATTATGTACCGGTCCTTGCTTTCTGACATTTAGCTAAAATAATCAGAATATATTATTTATTCTGTAATGGATATAGCTTCTGGCAGCTTCTGCTATATGACTTGTGGGGGCCGCTGCATAGGATATATTTTGGAATTGTTCCTGTGCATGCACTGTGGTAATGGCCTTCTTGCGCGTATCTGCCACAGACTTGTGGTCTGTCGCATTGATAGGCCTTATGGCTCGTGATCTGTTGGCAGTTATAATATTGCTTAGGGCAGTCATGACGTTCAAACGCCTTTATAGTACTGGATTCTCCTCTAGCCATAAAGAATCCTTCATTAATGAACTGCCTAGCTTCTGACTGTTTTTTGAGATATATAACTATCGAGCTGTATGCCTTAGGGACGTCTCTCTTGCTAAGCCATGCTATCTTTGCAACCTTAGTGTCATTTTCTCGGCCAAGCATCTCGGTAGTCTTAGCTCGGACTTCGTTCCTCTTGTCTAGTACTGCAATACGGCTGACATTATCCACTCTGATAGGGTATAGGTCGCCTTGTAGGATCTGGGCTCCTGGGGCCAGTTTTGTTTCTGCTATGCGTTTTATAATCTTATGCTTGCTCTCGTCCCTGCAGGTGATCCTAATGTAGTGGGGATTCTTTGGGTCCTTTATTACCGCTTGGCATTGCCACGTGGGATTACCTAGTTTGGAGCGGACTTCGTTCTCTACTGTCGCTCGGATCGTCCCAGTAGAGAGCCTAGCCTTATCTTCTCCTAGTCTTGAAACATCAATCGTGCAGTAGGGTATGTCTATGGGGTTTAGGGGAGCGGCTAAGGTCCTTGAATTGTTGTGGGGTAAGAATAGTGTCAGTTGCGTGACGTTAGCATATGATCGTTAAGGTTCATCTATTGCATTCGCAGCGATAGTTTCGAGCTGCTTGCGGACTTGCTGTAGCTCCTCGGTCATCTGATCCTTAATCTCTACTATCTGCTTGCCTATCTCGTGCACTGTCTCTTCCTGCTTTGCAATAGCTTCCTTAAGTTCCCTAGTTATCTCTATCTATTCCTTTAGCGCTTCCTGCAGCCTCTTGGTCTCCCTGCGCGACTCTGCCAGGAGATCTAGCGCCTTCTGCAGCATTGCCCTTCTATTGCTGCCGCTGCTGCTGCCGCTGCCGCTACTCTTTCGGGTTTCGGTCGGTCAGTTGATCTATTCTTCGGCCGGTGCGTTTTGCGTCGCCAGTCGAGTGTTTCGTCGCGTTTCTATGGCCGTATCTTCCAATTGTCGCGCCGTGTCTCGGACTTTGCTCGTAGGCTTCACCACCCGACTTAGGCGTTTTGGCGTCAAAAAAGGGGCGTCCTGCTCCACCACGATCTCGGCCCCCATTGGATCCGCCATGACGACAGGCTAACCAACCTCCACACACACTTCTTGGTCGAACCAACGACAGCAGTTTTCTTATTCCCTTGGGTGCGGTTAAAAATGCAGTGAAGCCCGCCTCGATATCGTACAGTCGGTTCCTTCTTCGCGGGTTCGTTAAGGTTCAACTGCGCACAAAAGCATAAAATGCCTAAGATTTACATGCTGTGCAGCTGGCTCAGACCTTCTTCTTCCTTCAACACACACAATAAGCTAGACAATACCGCTCTTCAATCGACCTTCAAGCTTCGATCTTTGACCCTCTCATACTATATATCTCGCGGTTATATCGTCGAATCTCCCGTACTAAACCGTAAAATGCCTTGTCGATATTAACGCGGGATCTTGCATCTACCTCGATAAAAAAGCATCCAAAACTCCTTGCCAAGGCTTCACCTTCCTGTCTAGTCACTTCTCGCTCCGGCTCCAGAGAGCAGTCACTGCCGACCAGGACCATCGGGAAGTAGTCCTTGTCCTTTACACGGAGGATCTGCTGCTGGAAGGTTGTAATTTCTTCGAAGTTTTCGCGACTGGTGATGCTGTATACCAACATGAAGCCTTCCCCTGTTCTCATGTACTGCTCTCTCATGGCCGAGTACTCCTCCTGGCCGGCCGTGTCGATCACATCGAGTAGAGCAACTTCTTCGTCAATGACACACATTTTACGATATGAGTCCTCAATTGTCGGGTCGTATTCATCGATAAATTGTGACTGTATTAGCTTTAGGGATTGTCAGTTTCGGCGAGGATGGAGACTAAGAATCACACGGTTACTTACCTGAATGACGAGACAACTTCTTCCAGACCCGGCTCCTCCCATCACTACCAATTTGTATTCTTTTGGGAATGTAGAAGAAGGCCTAACGAGTTGAAACTGGCCTTGAATTCTATTCAGTTCCTTTTCCCATTTGCCAATCCGTGCCTCAGATCTGAGACTAAAGAAGAGGCTGTTTTCGCAGTTGCCAGTCCACCACTTAATTTCGCAGCCCTTCAATCCTATGAAATGTTAACTCAGTCTCTCAATCTCTGGTGCCACTTCCTCCTACCTTGTCTAGATGAAGATAGTACATGTCGGATATCCTTTGCATGAATGATTTGGACTATTGATAGGTGTGACCTCGAAGGATCTTCCGATAACGGTTTTCTCTGTCTTAAAATCCCTCTTCGTAGAATCTTCGGGTATGCTTCTGTTGCTTGCAATATCCCTTTCTTGAAGAGATATATTTGAGTCTGATAGGTTTATGAAGTTAGTGGAATGACAACTAGGTTTCATGTGGAAAGTAGCCAGATACCTTTACTACTGGATCGCCTTCGGTGACTACGATCTCAACGTTATCAAACATCAAGAGTTTCCCGAGTTGCCCAACGTCTATCTTTCTCTCATTATCCAGGTGTTCAAACAAGGCGGCTTCAGCCTTGTGGAGTTCCTGAGTAACGATGGCAATTTCGACAGACTTTTTGACTTCCTGTAGGCTCTCGTTTGCTGATGAGATGTCTTTGGATTTATGGACTCCGTGTTGAGAGAGCTCCTGAATAGAGTAAGTCTTGGTACGCAGCTGGCCACATCTGCGTTCATACCTGGAGGAAGGCCTCGTATTTCTCGAGCCGCTGGCAGGAAAGCCCTAAACCCGCCAGCGCATCGCCTAATAGTTCCCGGCACTTGCCGTCGTGATTTTCGGAAGATGATAGCGCGGCTCTGACGGTTGATTTTGATTCTTTCTCTGCAGTGATCAGGGCTACATAACACCCGCTCGATTGTTGTGACCATTCATGAAAAACAGGGTGCCAAAGCTGATGTAAGTATGGCTTTGGAGCCAACATCTCTGCTTGTATCAAGAATATCCTTTGGGAATTAATTAACGGACCAACTGGAGCAAATACTTGTTCGAACGTGTTAAGGGGGAGTGTGCCAGAAAGTTTGATCTGCTCGGCCGTTTCGAGAAAATGCTCTAAACGTTTGAGGTAGAGCCGCTCATCGTGGAGGAACTCGTCTACAGCTAATCCAGCAGGACTTGGCTCTGCTGTAAAGATCTTGGGAGTGGGTTCGAAGAGAACAGCTTGAACCACACCAGCCTTGGTGAGCCTCGCTAGAAGCGATCGGACTAGCTGAATAACCTGATGTCCATTAGTTGGCTGGTCACTTTTACGACGTTTAAGGCATTTGTTTTAACCTTGATGTGATTTGTCGTGTCGATACTCATAAGATCAGCTACAGTAAAGCAGTCAGACGGCTGGAAATTCAAGCGATTTACGCAAGCCTGAACGAATTCGGCCATGGCAAGCTTTGCAACCGTATCATTTGGACTCGAGGCGATCAAATTCTCCCATCTTTCTTGCTGCGAGTTGTCGAGTTGATTGAATAACATCAACAGAGGAGTTCCGCGCCTAAATATAGCGATCAGAATGGATAGGGGATTGTCATCCTCGGTTCTCCTTTGGGTTTCTTGCCGGTAGATTTCTGCAAACCATTCAAGCTGAGACAGCTGAAGTTGAATTTCAACACACTCATGGTAGATAGATCTCGTGCCACCCTTTGGTGAAAGCAAACGTTTAGGTTGAAAGGCTTCGTGTCCAAATTTGTAATGATGTGGATTGACAATGTCTTCGGCGTATATTGGGAGAGCTAAAACGGACATCTCAGAGATTTTACTGAGACTGATTCCGGATAATATAGACCAAGCGTGAGTGCGGGCCACAGAACTGCGTACTGAGAAGTCCATGGTGTCTCTCTTAGCTCGGCGGTAAACACGAGAGGCTTTAAGGTCACGCTCAAACTCAAATTCGAAGCGAGAGGGGCGTTTTGGTGATGCAGTATGCGGCTCCAAGCTGTCGATACCAGATGTAAACTGGATGGTTGAGCGGCGCTGCGAGCGCTGCGACATTGTATCGACAGTACTCTCTATGCACATCATTCTCTTACATAGCTCATGGTTGCTTTCCAAGAGAGTTTCCACGGCCAATATCAACTGCTGCTGGTTATTTTCTGCTCTGGCTTGGGAATCACTTTTTTTACTCTCCAGTCAGCAACTGCTTGTAAACCTCAACCAAGTGCAAATAGTTAGACGACACACCTCTGGAGAATGTTCAGAATGCAGTTAATAGATAATTTGAAGGCCTGCAGCCTGGCTAATAAGGCAGCTAAGGAACCCTTCTTTCTAACCCATTGCATTGGCGACCATAAACGCCCACCCGGACTCATCGGTTCAAGCGGTGGGAGTGTCTGCAGCATTGCTTCGAGATCCGAAAATATCTTGACCCCATCGGTGAGCACTGCCATGAGTTGATCCGCCCGGATTAGGGACGCGTAGTTTGCATTTTCGGTGGAACAGCTGTCGGTGAGTTGATCTAGAGCAGAGAGGATAATCTGCGTCGCAAGAGCCTCCGAGGAGAGTTGGGCCGCGATCTTGGGTGCGTCCTTGGCTGCCGTGATGTAAGGACCAAGGATTTTGACAACCTCGCCTGCGGCCGCGGCGATCCCCGCAACGGAAGCTATCGCGCCCAGTGGGTCCATTTGAAGCCTCGGACAGCACGAAATGCATAGGTAGTTGAGAAGAAAGATGAGGGCGCTGAGGGGAAAGCTGACAACAAAAAACAAGGCTGTGAAAGTGGCTGCGCAGCTAAAATGTTCTTTTTAAAAGGCTTAGTAAGCCTAGGTATATTACTAATTATTACCTCTAAGTTAAGAATTACAAAAGATTCAGTAAATTGCTATTTCATAAACTATTGGGAATTGTTTCTTTTGAGTTTATTTATAATTAAATTACTCGAAATATATAAATTAAATACTTTAAACTTTTTCCTACTTACAGGCAGCAATTATAGCAGCCTTGGGGATGCCAACCCCAGACCTTCCGTTATTCATAGTGTACTGTCGTGACGTTGCCTCCATTTTACCACGTGAGGAGTTTCGGAACCTCTCTTGGTTTTCTTCCGATCAGCCTTTCCAAATCGTCTTGAACGAGTCTAGCAGTAGTTTTGAGAGGTTATCCACTGAGGTTGCCCCGTAGTGGACAGTGGCTTCAGCGACGGAGACTTTCTCGAAGCCGCCATCCTTCAATCTATTGTCTGGCCGGGAGAATTACATTCTTTAGATATCCAAAAGCAGACCAAGAAGTGACAGCCGCAACACCGTTCGGCCTCAGAGCGCGGTATATCTCTCTGGCCCCTACAACCCTGTCGGTGAGGAAGAGGATGCCCAAGTTGATAATGCTGTGTGTGAATTGGCAGTCAGATGACTTCCCTCTGACAATTAAGGTCAGTAAGCAAGGACAAATCAGTGGCCTAGGGATTTATTAGAAATATACTCATGGAAGAAGTGACATCCTAGGATCACTCCAACCTCTAGGAGCGACATTACCATACCGCTACCTCAAAGAAATAGAGAATTTGCAACGTCGCTCCCGTATAACAAGAGGTAGCATATATACAGTCGCGTGTTCCACAATCCTACGCCTACTTAGCTTTCTAGCTTTCAATACAAGCTAATCACTCAAGAATACTTCTAGATGTAATCAGACGTGATTCGCAATCTACTCTCAGTTCGTTCCGCCCAGCCACAAATGCCAACATAAACCAATCAGATTATGGTTTACTGCGTTGGGCACCTTGGCAGTCACAGTGCGTCCCTAGTCTTGAGGGAAATGGATTCAGGCGCAGGAGCGAAAACTAGTGCCATGCTACTTAAAGTAATGCAAAGGTTTGCTCTGAGCGTGAAAGGGTCCATCATTGAATACAAGCAGCTAAGGAAAAGAAAGAGGACAGAGTCAGGAGGTATCGTAAAGATTTCCCGTCAATCCCGTTCCGCCACGGACTTTATTAAGCATTCACGGCTTAGTGTATACTTACGGTGGTGTGATTATGATTCCGTCTTTATAGGTTTCGCACGACCACTCCTCGATGTTAATGTGATCTTGTGAGAATCAGTGAGTAACAACACTTATCTAATCGTCACATATCAAAAGCATACCTCCCTCTTTGCATTCCCTTTATAACCCTCTGCTTTTTGTCCCGGCATCAGTTATGTGTAATGTAGAGCGGAAGGTTCCGTCGGATCCTCAGCAGCTGTAGCATACACTATCCACACATAAATAATTCTCACATTATCATCTTAAAAAGTCAGCCCACATGTAACCTTTATATTTTTATTGTACTTGCTACTGGTTTTGGGCATGGGTGCTACGCCACGCCCTCTAGTATCTACAAAAAAATACGAAAGCCACTGATACCACGCTTAGTCTCAGAGTACCAATCAAATGCAAAGAGAAGTAATGCATAAAGTGAAATTTAGTCCTAAGAGGCCAAATGTCCCAGATAGTAGGGACTGCAAAAGTCGGCTGGCTTATCTCTAAGACACCAGGGCCCTCTAAGCCGTACACTCCCCATATAACCTCCGTGATCACACGGGTTCGAGCGGGGTACCAAAGTTGCTGCTTCATCACATTTCTTATCTTAGGAAAAGGCCGATTATTTCACACCTGACAGAACAATAAATACTTCATCAGAGCCTGCCGGATCACAAGCTGCCAATGCTTTTGATGATAAGAGCGTCATCAAGGAAGTGCACAACGCCCAGATGCCTAGCTTACAAGAGCTTAAGCAAGGGCAGCCCCAACCTTCTAAAATATCGTGTTATTATTACCTGTGTTGGCTGCCTAAAGTATATTCTTATGGCTTGCAGTCCCTCCAATAGTATAGGTAAGAAAAGTAGCAATTTATGACTGAGATAAGGGAATGCAAGGCGCACACCGCAGACAAGGTACGGCTGCAAGAGACGCAAAGTAGCATTTTGTAACAATACAACCTTCTAGTACTTCCACCCCACCCCAAATTGGGTGTGTAAGGAAGTACTCTTTATTTTGACTATTTTAATTGGTCTTGCACACTTGTCGGCACCCCGCTTGAGCCTTATGCCGCTTGAAGAGATAGACGGATAAACGGAGCTACTGAGGAGTAGCACCACGGACCGAATGCCTTGCTACGGGCTGAGTTTGTGTCGCGGACCGCGTGATGAGGCTTGAAAGGGGGAAGCTACGTTTGAAACGGACCTATTATATTCGAAGCAACTACGCTAATGCCAGCCATAATTACAATATGGAACCTACGACCAGAACTAATTATGCAGTATTACGTAGGTAACTAGTATTGTTTTAACACGTATTATTACATTGCATCAGCATTTTATGCTGTATGGCATCTTAAGGCATCATATCAGTTATAACTTCTTGATTATGAGCATTATTAGAGGATTGCTAATACTATAGGGTTAGCTAGAGGTGGAAAAAAGCGGAAAAGATTGATTTCTGAGCTGGATAAGCTTAGGGCTAGAACTAATAAGACAGACCTGGAATTCAAGCTGAGGTCCCTCTTGGGTGGTGGGCTCCCAAGAGACATAGTCACCATATATTGGCATTGAGGTGTTGTGGCCCTCATCACATGCATGGCATCTCCGTAAGAGGACGGAGGACGGATAGCTTTGCCATTCTTTGTAAGATTTTAACCTGTGGCAAAGAGATATTCTATAGAGGCAAAGAGATTGACTTAGGATCTATATAGCTGGTTGGGTCCCTATTGCAACGCATACTCTTCGTCGCCTATACGTGCAAGGAAGAAAAACGCCCTGGCGCCAGAGTATTTCTTGTTTAACTCATATATCCACCTTATACAGTGACGTCAGCCATGAAGTTCTCAGTGCTCGTCATCATCTCGACTGTCTGGGTGAGAACGCTCGCTGCTCCATCGCCAAATAGCGGCTATGGCGATGGCGACGATTACTATCACTGCCGTCATAAGAACGAAGGTAGCGATGATGGTAAGCACTGCCATATGCACACCCGTCACGCAAGGCCTGTTCGAGGAGAAACATTGCATGGAACTCCCTCCCCGCCTTCGCCACTGACGCCTCAGCCCGACGACGATCGCCCCGGCCCGTCCCGACCCAACCCTAGTGGACCTCTTCTTCCCTCATCACCCGCGACCAACGTTGTTCCAATGGGTGGCGGTAAGAAGGGGACCGATACTACCATTCCACTTGCCAAGAGACAATCGTGCGGTGGTAAAAGCATCGTTTTCGACACCAGCACCGTCTTCCACAGTGATACTGCGACAGGGTCAAAGCCGGGCTCTGCTTCCGAACCCAGCGGTGCCAAATCTGGCAAAGTGATTTTCTCCACTAGCAATTGGATCGCCGCAATCTCTGTCGATGGTGGAGCCACGTTCAACACCATAGATCCAACCGTCTACGCAGGACCCGCGAATCCCGCTACCGATGCAGGATTTTGCTGCGACCAAGTTGTACAGTACATCCCGTCAATAGACCGTTTCGTTTGGCTTATGCAGTACGTCGCGACGAACGACACTAAGAACGTCAACAAGCTTCGGCTGATAACGTTCCGCCCCGACGACGTGGTTGCTACAGGTATACGATCATATATTTATACGGATATACTTTCATCAGGCGGCTGGCTTGACTATGGAGAACTCGGTGTCGGTAACACCCAACTCTATATCAGCGCCACTCTCTACGGACCAACATCTGGCCTTATGGTCTTCCGGGTTCCCATTTCGGCCCTCAACGTGGTCGGTTCCTATACTTATTGGCAAACAAATGCGAATGACGGGGCAGTCGCTCAAGGTTCCCGCCTTGCCCAGAACCCCGGTGCCGATGTCTTCTGGGCTGGACACTCTGATCTGGGAAAAGCCATCCGTGTTTTTAAGTGGTCGGAATCGTCAACAAGCTACGCCTGGAACGACGTCTCGATCGATCATTGGCCCACAGACATCTCCAAGTTCGTCTCCGCGTGTCCAGCGGACACAACGAAAAATTGGCTCTTTAGCAATTCGGCCAACAACATTATCGGTGCCACACGACGCCGCACCAACGAAGTCTGGTTCGCTTGGAACGCAGGCTCCGGGGACGGATTCGCCAACCCCCACGTCCAAATTGTGCAAGTAAACGTGGGGAACTTTCCGAGTCTTCCCAAACCTAAACAGTGGCAGATCTGGAACCCCAATTTCGCCTTCGCGTTCCCGAATTTCTACACTAGTCGGGAATGTGGTGATGTCGGACTCGCTATTGCGTTCGGCGGCGGGACCTTGAATCCGAGCGGTGCTCTGGGCGTTGTCA
Organism: Fusarium austroafricanum; assembly: GCA_012932025.1. Lineage (NCBI taxonomy): Eukaryota > Fungi > Ascomycota > Sordariomycetes > Hypocreales > Nectriaceae > Fusarium > Fusarium austroafricanum. The sequence goes on along the minus strand of JAADJG010000693.1, from coordinate 3,940 downwards.
CTTCGGAGGGAATCCTGACGCAGACTGTGTATTATCCTGAACTGAGCAATACTTGTGAGGAGCGATTTGGAGATTATTTGGGAGTTAGGTCAGAGAATGGAGTGAGCTATGAGGGGTTTGTCTATGCGTTAGAGAGTACGCCAAGCGGGCCCCCTCTGAGGAGTCCGAGATATGTTGAGTTCGGGAGAGGGTAGGGGAAATATTTTGTTGTTGCCTAAAACGAGTTTAGTAATAATTTGCAAAATGAAAATATTTGTCTTTAGTAACCCTTTTTTGCCTAGTATATATTATAATTATGCGTAAGGATCGAAGCGCCTGTAGAGAGTTTGCGAGCTATGGCAAAAAAGCAAATAAGATGTCAACCCAGTAGTTGCTATCTCAGGGCCGCCAGATAAAATAGGCCGATCTAGGGTAAAAGCAAAGAACAATCACAACAAGCGATCACGGTAGAAGAGTAAACTCAGTGACGAAGGATACATAATAATCTCTTAATAAACAAGTGGCCCCTTGAAATTAGATATGTTGTATTATGAACTTATTCTATGTAGGATGAAAAGTCTAGCTCGTGCGCAATATAATAATGCCTGTAAGTTGTCGGTTGTTTTCGTCTGGATAGTGCTTGCTTGACTACTCGCTTGGCTAGTTCTATGGGCAAAACGAGACTTACCTTGTTTGGATATCGCTGTAGAGCCTACCAGGATACGGACAGGTTTAAACCCTCCTTTCATTGGCCTGAGCTCTAGACCAAGCGACTAGAATGTAACGATATTTTTCAGCAGCCTCTCTAAGCTCGGACCATGTTTTCGACTTTACAACCAGTTAGATGCTTTTCTTTGCATGTTCCTTGACCGATAATGAAGAAAAATAATTTTATGGGTGCTGATCTACTAATTTCTTTCTTCTCTATTATCTTAAATACATATAACTAGATGCATCATTATTGTTGAATTTTAACAAAATAAAATACCTTTGTCGACTGCCCGCGTGAATTCCACTAAGTCTCTCCGGGCTCAAGCCTTGGGGGAGCCCAGTTCGCATGTTGGGGGTCTATACCCTGCAGAGACGACCATTCTGGGTAGGCACACCAGGAACTTGGTCCGTGACATACCATCGCTCGCTACCAACACCCTGGAGCGCATAGAACAGACCATTAGGATCGACCTTATCCTTGATGGCAAGAAGCTTCTTATACTTAGCAGCACCATAGAAGGACTGCTGGAAGTTGGGCTCAGTCACATCAGCCTCAGAGGCGTACGCACCACCGCCGGGTGTCACGTCCCTCCACGGCTTCATCCAATCATTTGTCAATGTCTTGCTCTTCTCAGCAACAACATCCCATGAGCTGCCCTCAGGGAAGTCAATGACAGAGATGGCCCACATGGCAGCACCTCGCCATGCAGGGTTGACAGCGTTATCTGGGTAAGGGCCAGGTCCTCCAGTGATACCGAAGCCAATGATCTGTCCACCCTTATCAGACAGGCTCTTGAGTGCGTCAAAGGTCTTCTCAAACTTGACTGGGTCTACGAGGTTCTCACTAAAGAAGGGAACGATTAGATTCAATCAACGCATCAATGTAAAGGGAATACTTACGTAGGGAAGAGACGACCAGCAGTCTTGGTCTTGGCACCACCAACAGCCTCACGAGGGAAACCAGCCGACCAAGCTCCATAGTAACTATCATGCTCAGACTCGACAACATCAAACTCAATACCAAGTTCCTTCCAGATCATGAAAAGAGGTGCGGTCAAAGCCTTCAACTCAGCAAGAGTATGGTTAGGCGCAAACCAAGGGAAGAAAGAAAAGATGAGTGCATCGCCTTGTCCATGAAAGACACCCCAATACTCGTAGTTACCCGCGGCGTTAAAAGTTGGAATAGCCTTCCAGTAAGCTTTTACAGCCATCCAGAAGGTATCATGAGAGACCGTTTCGCTAGTGCCGAAAGAGAATGTCATGACAGAAGCCTTGATCTTGGGGAATGCCTTGACGGTATATGAGGTCACGACACCGTATGTGCTCCCACCACCACCGCTGAGGGCCCAGAATAGGTCGGTATTCTCTTCCTGGTTGGCGGTAACAAATTGGCCATCTGCAGTGACGACGTCGATGCTGAGGATCTATGTCGTGTCAGTGTGTTATCCAAGTCTATGCCAAGGTTCTTACCTGGTCGGCACCCATTCCATAGAGAGGGGACATAGGCGAGTGTCCACCACCAGCAAGATATCCTCCCGCAAAGCCCACGCTCATACCTTCACCTCCAACAGCAGTGACACCATATTTATCAGCCGCCTCATAAAGCTCAGAGCCAATGACACCAGCTCCAACCTTGAGGGCAGGTCCACTGTAAGACTTGGTCTTGTAGCTCTTGTAGAACTGGATACTCTTGAAGCGATGGGTCCAGATCGACAAGGCACCGGCACCAGCAGATCGTCCATTAAAGTCGTGGCCAGTGTTCTTAATGACGAGTCGCATGTTGAGCGACCGGGCGAGGTTGACAGCCAATTGTAGGTGGCAGACGTTCTGCGCATCGACGACGTAGGAAGGGTAGCCACCAAGGGTGCATTTACCTTCAACCTTCTCACCCGGTTGGCATGTGCGACCTTGGTATAGGGGCCACATCACTGAGGTTGGGTCGGCGATACTCAACAAGGTTAGCTACAGGATAGGGGAATATGTGGCTGACTTACTGGAGAGAAGAGTTGGACCAGTTGTCGACGACATAACGACATCGAGCCTTATCGTAAACACCAAGGTTGTCGTAGCATGACGCTGCAATGGGAACAGTCTTGACAAGAGCGCCACCAGTGATCAAGTCAAGTAACTTCCAGACAGGCTCCTTCGGCCAGAGAAAGTCTCCAGGGAAAGTCTTGCATTTCTTCGCAGTACGAGAACTTAGACTTCGACGCTTGGATGCATTCTCAGGGTAGAAAAGCGAGGCATGATCGGGATCGATGTCATCAATGTGGGGGAGTGAGGCGTCCGTAAGCTGAAATTTCTCCTCAGCCAGGTAATCACCCTTGACAGTCTCGCCGACTTCATTGGTCTGCTCCGAGTCAGCAGCGTAGGCTGCGCCGCTCTGAGAGACTAGAAGGGCGAGGAGGCTGCCCAAAAGGCTGGGAGTGATCTGCATGGCGCTGTTGTTTTGGGAGTGCGAGGGACAGCAGGAGATCGATGGAAGGGAGGTGACAGTATGCAAGTCACCACACGAAACAGTCCTTGACTAAAATGGAACACTAATTGTGACAAGAGTGAGTTATATATACAAGTATAGAGTGGATAACAAATACCGTTTGTCAATGCATTATAAGCTCCTATAGCACATCTCGGTAATGCAACATTCAGTTGGATCAAGGCTTCATGGGTGAAGAAATACACTATCTAGGGTCTTGTATTGTAATACTTTCCAGAACTATTAATTCTCACCGTCGGTAGGACCTTAAGCTTATGCAGCTAGAGTGAAGGAACCTTGAGCTGGATATCTCGGCACGCAGAAACCCCTGCGTCGTGCAGATTTTCCAACACATCGGTTTTGGCTCCATCGGGGACTGAAGCCGGGATATAGACGAGGAGATGCGATAAGAACCTAGCTGCCCCCGGAAATTGCATTTAGGAACACTAACTTAGGTAGAACTTATAAGGTCTTAGTATAGGATTTATAAGCTATCCTGGGATGTATTAGAGTTCACGATTTCATCCGATAGTTTAATTTATCTTGAAGTTAATCTCGCAGAGAAAAGAACATGTTCATCGTCCAGACATTGGTTGAACCCTGGGGCCTGAGGGCCGACCAGCCCCCGTGAGAGATTTAGTGCTCAAACTTTCAGGGTGTTGGTTGTGATTGAGATGCCAAGTAGCCAAGAAACTGGGATGTCATCCGGTTGGCGGGGGTAGACTAGATCAGGGATCTAAAGATGAAATCCTGGAGCCGGCTCCCTTTGAAGAC
>JAADJG010000692.1:0-69312 GCA_012932025.1 Fusarium austroafricanum | reverse complement strand
GTATATAATAAAATTCGGTAATTAAGCTTAATAAGTTATATAAAATAATTAAGATATAGTTATATTTCTATATTTTTTGTACAGACCTACTGACCTCGAATTTTCCATTGCATGCAGCCTTAAAAAAGAGGGCCGCGGCTAGATAATTGCCTGGTGAACTGCATATTGGTCCGTACTATGGAAAGTCGGAGTGATCTTCGGTTTCAAGGAGCCTAGGTATCTAAAGTCAGAGTCCTGAACCGAAGAGCGTAGAAAACTATTCACTGCCCAGTTCCCAGGGCAGCGACAAACACTGCAGAGGATTGTGTTCGATGTTAACAGCGACCGCAGACTACCTGTAAAAACTCATGTTCTGATGAAATAGTTGGACTGAATTGAGTTATTGCACAATTACTAACGATTTTTTCCGTGTCACTTTCTACCCTGATGAATCCATTGATGATTGTGCAGCCGTTCTCAACTACATAACGTCCTTCAAACTCTGCACCACCTTCGAATATGCCAAATCTCTCGCCTCAGGCCTAAATGTCCTGGTATTAGTATTCTTATCACATCCATGAGCACCCTCAATCTCGAAAACTTCAACATCACAACCAGCCTGCGCCAACTTCTTTCCAAAGACTTCTGTTTCAGGCTTGAAGATATCCCCGGAACATGGAATGAGCATAACATGCTTAGGAAAAGCAGTTGCTACAGCAAACATCGGTGAGAATCTTGGTGACTTGCGGTCTTCGATTCGTGGGACGTAGGCGTCGACGAGAAGATTCTGAAAGAAAACGGGTAGTGGACGAATAGGCTCGGGAACGGTCTTTTCCTCTGGTGGAATGGTGAAATCGACGCCAGGGTAGAATGAGTACACTGCTCGGATGTTCATGTTTTGGAACTTGTGTCTCAGTTCGGAAGATGCAACGAGTGCCAAGTTTCCACCAGAACTGAATCCTGATAACGCAACTCTGTCGAGATCAAAAGTCTTTGACTGACTCTCAACCCATCTTAACGTATCTTCAGCATCTTCGACAGCCCCAGGAAGAGGATACTCAGGCGCTTTTCTGTAATCAGCATCAAGAACAAGAACATTGTTCTCAGCGGCTATCTTCTCGCAGAATTGATGGTCCATGCCCAAATTTGGTAACATGTAAGCGCCGCCATGCCAGTTGATGACGACACCTAGTTTTTCGCCTTCAATGTAGTTGTGTGGGTAATAAATCCAGGCGTCGATAAATCGGCCAAGGTCACGGGATGGGATGCGGATGGCCTTACGATTGCAAGTTGGGGATGGTGTGAAATAACGACGCGTGCCGATGTAATTGAGGAAACGGATTAATGAAATTATGGCTTTGAGGCGGAAATATTGCCAGATTGTATGTTCGGCCATGTTGGTGTTGAGGATGTCTGGGTGGTATAAAAATGGAATCAGCGAGTTTGAAGTTATCTCGGAGGCATTTTTTGACGTTGGCAATGGTAATCTTTTATGATAAGGGCCTTTCATGCTTATCATCAATCATTGGCTCAATTGAAATTAGTTTGGTCTTCGCAAATACCCCACTGCGGCTGACGCTGATCGGTCGTGAGTCATCTGGCGAGTATCTCAATACGCAATACGCCAATACGTCACACGTTCTGGAATAGAAACCGGCTCGTTTGACCCATAAATTAAAACAGCCCAAGTCTATATCTCTCATACGTTAACATAAGTGATTATACACCCTTTTCCATAATGGCCATTTCTTCCTGGCCTGCTCATCCTCTTCGTTCCAGACGTGGAGGTACCGTCGCCCTGTATTGATGTCTATATCCCTTTCCCGAACCACCTTTGTCCTCGCCCAAATTTTATGCGCGAAATAGAAGAGAAAAATGATAGGAACGGCCATAACTTGTAGGAAAAAGTTCTTGACCCGTCCAGCTGTTGAAAGAGGGGTTTCACCTGCTGGTTGAATGGGTGATATCGCCACCCAGAATTGCAGGATAAGGACAATGCCATAGGCAGTGAGGGCAACATATGATCCCCAAATGCCAACTTGAGAGCGGAACGCTAGTTGGGATAGGTCATATCCTGCGAGCCTCCATGCTCTGCGAAAGCGAATATGGCAGACGCAGATGGAACTCCATGTAAACAAAGTACTCAAACCACTGATTGCCAGAAACCAGTTGAAAATTTCGTTGTGAGTCTTGATATTCGCGGTGAAGGCTAGTAAGCCCAGAGAACCGCAGCAAATAATGGCGACAAGCGGTCTTCCTGTACGGTCGATATATGCGAACATCCTCGGGGCAAATGACTGCTCTGCTAGCGCTGCCAGCGTACGCGACGACGCATATACAGCTGTGTTTCCGACGCTTATTAGAGAGATGAGGATAACGGCGTTCATGATGTCAGGAAGAACCTCTGACCCGCTCATCTCCACGGCGATAACGAAGGGACTAGCTGAAGCATCGGATACATACTTGGCCCCTAGCAGATGCGGGTCGTCGTATGATACGAGCAATCCGATCAGAAGAATGGAGAGGATGTAAAAGATGTTGATGCGCCAGAAGACTTGTTTGACAGCTGCAGGGAGTGACTTTTTTGGGTTACTTGTTTCGGCTGCAGCAAGACCGACCATTTCAGTACCGCCGAAGGCGAATGTTGCTGTTACTAATACACTCGCGAAGCCTTTGAAACCGTTGTGAAAAGCTCCCGGATTCTGCCACCGGGTGAAGCCGATGTAGGTGCCGTCTGGCTCGCCCGCTATGTCAATGATGACGCCAAGAAGACTAGTATTGTTAGACTGGATCTTGATTTAGTTGTATCTAGTGTCTTACAGGAAGCCGATGATGGCTGTAATCTTGACAGCCGAGAAGATAAACTCGGCCTCGCCGTAGGCTTTCACTCCCAAGAGATTAATGCCCAGAATGAGCAGGAAGAAAAGGGCAATAAAAATGGACTTGCTGGCGTTTGGATTCCAATAATTCGTCGTAAACGCCCCTGCAATAATCTGAAGCGGTAAAACAATGAGATACTGAAGCGTGTAACTACACAAGTTAATCTCTCACTCTCGCTTTCACAGGGCAAACAAACTCACTTCCAACCCATAGCAAACCCCCAAGACGGATCCAAAAACCTCGTCGAATAATTCGCAAACGATCCTCCCACTGGAAACGCAACTGATAACTCCCCGAGTGCTTGCATTGTGAAAAATTGCATGCTTCCCATGATGATAAATGCCACAAGCAGCGAGACAGGTCCACCACGATACAAGGCTACGCCCGACGCGACGAAAAGGCCAGTTCCGATTGACCCACCAAACGCGATCATTTGCAGATGTCGATTTTTCAATTCGCGTGCAAGAGCTGTGTTTGCAGAATTGTAATTCGCTTTTGTCATGTTGAATAACCGTCCATTGGTGCTGTAGCTGCTGACAGAGTACTCATCCTGAGAGCGTCTGGCGGGCGCGCGGCTGAAACTCTGCAGGAGCCGATGCAGAGCACCAGGCTGTTCAGCGTCTTTCTCATCATTAAGAAATATGGCTGGAGTCTTTGGTGACTGAGACCGGGCCTGCATCTCGAACTCGCGTTGGTATGCCATGCTGGCTGCCCTCTGTCTTGGAGACATGAGGTGAGGTGAAACTTCCTGATCAATGTTCCAAGGTTTTCCCCAGCTGGAGATAACCAAGTGGCGACGCGGCACGTGCAGCGTGCTATTCCATTCCCGTGTTGGACTAGTCACTACGGAGTAGAGCTGATGAAGGGCAGGGTTTGCAAGGGGCTAGCGAATCGCTGGTGTTCCGATCGCCACGGTGTAGACGGTATCTCCGTGGACGGGCCGCAAATGGAGAATAGTTCGTTAAATCAGGGGAAATACTGGACTCCTTTTATGTTTTGACAAGGAATAGAAACCTCGTATCATCCATGATCATGCCATTCATTGGCGACGCCACAAAGGCATGCAGCATGGGGGTTTGACTCATGCACGTAAAGTTTATTATCGCCTGACAAAAATAGTTTAGTGTCAAGTGATCGGAGCTTGGCGAAAGCTCCCCCCCCCCCGTGGGCAGCAAGGGTTGGGGATCGAGATGGTACTACGTAGTAGGTGCACTAGGGTAGATGACGATGAAGCTAAGAAAGTTGAGATGATATTTCACCGAGCATGCAACGCTATGAGATGTCTCGGTATCGCATCAATTGGACTTGAAAAAGCGATTGTTAATATAAAAAGGGAAAATAAAGGTATCGTTAGTGACGCTCGCTCTGGAATGGTGAACTAAAGGCTTGGCTGTCACTTCAATAGTTTCAGCCACTGCGGAATTTCCGCCATCGTTGACATCGCGTGGAAATTAGACGGGCCAACGATGGAAACCTTACTTGACATTACTACGCAGTAGCCATGGCACAGTAGCATGATCGCCGACGTTTCAATTGAAGTCAAACTCTAAGCCAACAACAAATACATGTACTCTGTATAATTCAGGCATTGATCGTCTTACTGACATTCTCGACCTAGTTCCTCCTATTATCTCCTCCGCGAAAACCCATTGTTTTCCGCATCTGCTGACCATGATAGTTTCCATTGACCCCATTGACCTCGTTGACGTACTCATACTCTGGATACGGGCCTGCTGTCGACTGCTCAACTACTGCATATAGCGCATCAAGCTCCGATGCGTACGCATCCACTGTCATCTGTCGCTGCACAGTCCCCTTTCCTGCTCGTAGCATTGGCTTCTCAACAGATGTAAAGATAACCATATCTCCTCGAATCTTCAATTTATCTTCCAAAACCAAACTATTGGCATCTTCTACCGACTCCCAAATCTTATCCAATAGCTTGTCCCGTTCCACGTCGTTCGTAGGTGGAGCGACTGCCTCGACTAACAAACTGGTTTGTGAACGGCCAGTTCCGATCACCAGAGCCGCGCTTATAGCAGGATGCGAATTGATGATTTCTTCCAGCCCAAGAGGATTGAGCTTCTGATTCGTTGAATAGACAATCATGTCGTCTGCACGACCTCTATATAACCAAAGGCCTTCTTTCGTCGGATGTTTCGAATAGAGATCTTTTAGCGGCCACTCATTGATATCAGGGAATGTTTCGAAAATAGCCTGGTATCGAGAAAGTTTGGGATCCCGTACGATAAAATGTTCGTATAAACCGTCTCCGACTGGTCGGAAGTCAGAACCGACAATTGAACTAAAGTTCAAATATGCCCAATCCTCTGGGTCACAGAGGTGACCTGGAAGACTTCCAGCCTCAGTTGTTCCCAGAAAATTAAAAAGAGTCGTCTTCGAAGCAACGGCTTCTCCTGTTGCTTTTGGAAGAGGTCCACCTCCGTAGACAATGAAGTTGAGACGACTCAGATTTTCCAAGTATGACGGGTTCTTCGCGAGGTTTGTAAGCATCATTGGAGCGACGGAACTTATTTGAACGTTGCCATGGACATGGATACTGTCCATAATTTCGGGCGTTGGTGGAAAAGGGCCCGTCACAACTGTGAAGCCAGCGTAGATGGATGCTGGAAGCAACATCATCAGACCGGCGCCGTGGTTGACGGGAAAGGCCCCGTACAAGCGAGTTCCGGGACACATGGAAAAGAACATATTGCGATATCCAAGCGATGCTAAGTCCACAAATGAATCGATTGTCGAGACTTTACCGTGTGTCCAGATGATGGGCTTTGGTATGCCAGTCGAGCCAGATGTGTGCATGACAGAGAACGGATCTCTCCTTGCTTCCTCAAACGTTTTGGTATAAGGATACGGTTCCACGTGCCCATCCTCAAGCCAGTGCTCCAACGCAGGAACTTCAACAATGTTCAGCTTGCCAGTCTGCACCAGCTCTCCAACAATTGGGAACGGCAGGACAGGAGGCAACAAGATCGTCTTACAATCAGACTTCCCCATAAGCGATAGATCTGCCTCGATAGTATTTTGTGGAGATAATAGGAGAAGTTTATAGCCCGTCTTGATAGCCGCAAGAACGAGGATAGCGTAGATGGGTGTTTGTGGGCCGATGAAAGCAAGAGTTGGGAAATTTTGTCCACGGCCCAGATTCTTTTCGATATACCATGCACAGCGGTTAACGCCACGGGCAACTTCAGCTGCTGTTATGTCACGAAACCCAGCGGCGGGGTCTTGTGTCTTTGTGATGGAGTAAAGGACACGATGAGGGTCTGTGGTTGCTATGTCGTCGACGAGGGATGGAAGGGGCCGTTTGCCCCGGGGACTTTGCGTTGGTTGAGACATGATCTGTGTTTCAGTGCTTGGGTCTAGAAGTGGAAGATATGTCATGTTGAAGAAGGTTATATGATCAACTATCTAGTATCAAGACTTGCAGATAGCCAAGCCAGGTATTTATAAAACCTACACAAAGCCTCTGGCTTACATCCTTAGGCAGAGTCAAAGGTACCGCATTGCCCTTTGTCGAAGCGCCATCATATGAATTTCTGTCAACCGATGCAAAAATCCCGGCAAGTTGAAGCCGAGGCGTGACATACAGATCTACTCTCTATGAAGGGCAAGAAGTATCCGGTATAGCAAATGCCGAGCGTACTGGCGGATCTTACCGAATGGAATACGCCGTCAGCTTACGGGTGGTGTTGTGCTTATACTGTGCATACAGTAAGCGTGATCTGCCAAAGCGCTTAAAGTATAAATACGCTATGATGCAAACAGGATAGTCTACGTAGTACGTTTAATGTCGAATAATTCGCCTAGTCAGGTTTAGTGTACCATCTGGTAGACTGGAGATCTGCGTAAATAGTTGAACTATCCATATGATAATTATGTAAATAATCAGGGTTGGCGCTTGTCTCGAATGGTGCCAAAATCTAGACATCGACAAAATACATTCACATGCCGTTTCTTCCGTCTTATGGTTGATGACGTTGCTAAGCTGGCCAGCCACTACTGACGTGCTTCATGTCATCGGGGATGGAATAGCAATGTTCGACCCATGAGGCACGTCAGCCATTTTGAGAATCTAACTAACTGCGCAAAGGGCAGCTCCAGACATATCGAGAGGTTCGGGAAAATGAAGATAGCGAATGCGTCACTGCGGACAATGGAATAGTCTATATTGGATCTATCGTTACTTGAATCTATCAAAGAAAGCGAGTAATTGCTTCGTGGACACTACCCCCAGTACCTTCGCTGTGCCTTCCTCGGTCACTACTAAGTAGCTGATACCCAGCTTTCCAAATAGCTCAACGGCATACTCTAGAGGCGCCTTGGACGATACAGTCAGCGGGCTTCTATCCATACCGTCTGCCAGAGCTCCTTCGAGAATATGAACCTCAGAAGGCTCCTCGATACCGTCTGTCTTCTCAATTGAATGCAACGCATTCTCTAGTTTATACTGTGAGATGTAGCCCTGGCAGATCCCTTGTTCGTTGACGAAGACAAGTCCCGAGTCGGTGAGGCCCTTGCTTTGAAGATGGGACAGCCTGTTTCGGAGGGTTGCAGTGGCGACTCGGTAGTTGGATCCAACAGACACAATCGCATTGTCGACGGTTTCCTTTGAAGGAATCAAAACATCTACAATAGCACTACCTTCATCATCCCTGAACTGTCTAACTGTCTTGATAGCATTCTCAGCTTCAAAGAATGGATGGCCCTGTAAATGTTGCGCCAAATCATAAACACCATCAGCACTAATAGCATCAGCTACCCACTTCGCCGTAAGAATGGCAATCATGAATGGAGGAATGAAGTTAACTTCTCCCGTCAACTCAAACATAATGACAGCCAAACTGACAGTCATCCTGCTCACACCAGCTAGGAACGCTGCTGAGCCAACCATGGCAAAGATACCGGGTGAGATATCGGGAATAAGCTGGCCGATCATCCGACCGAAGAGGGCTCCAGCGTCCAGTGCAGGGATAATAACACCAGAAGGGACCTTGCAGCCAAAGGTAATAGTGGTTAACAGTAACTTGACGAAAGTTCCGGAGATCAACCAGGCATAGTATGCACCCTTGCCTGTAAGCTTGGCCTCTTGCTGGCAAATCCAGTCTTCGCCAATGTCATTACAGTCCACCAGAAGGCGTTGCATGACGATGTCTCCAGTCTCTCTGATCAGCATATTGGGGAACTGAAGCACGGCGGTGATCAGTGTAACAAGAGCCACTTCAAAGACAGGAGACTTCTTGATAAGCGAGATCTTTCGAAATGACTTGGCCCAGAGAAAGTTGGCTCGACAGAAGACACCGCCAAAAACACCACCGCAAACTCCAAGAATGACAAAGACGAAATAGTGGAGAGCATCATAGTTGACGCCATAATTCGTCTCAAACAAAACAAGTTTTCCGGTTCCTGTAGGATTGAGCTCCTTCAGAACAGCTGCGGCAACAACAGAGCATAAACAACTTCTCCAAAGAACTCGTCGTGGGAAGTAAGTGCTGATCTCCTCGTAGCTGAATAGAACGCCACCGATGGGAGCACCGAAAGCGACAGAGAGACCCGCTGAACATGCCACGCCAAGCATTTCTCTTAACTTGCGCTGGTTCATTGCGTATTTAGGAATGCAAATGGTGACGAGATATCCAACACATGCTGAGATGTGCACAAATGGGCCTTCTTTTCCTAAGCACATGCCTGTTGCTACAGCGAAGGTGGCGCCGATGGCCTTGACGATGAGGACTTTCAGGTCGAAAAGATGAGGGATTGAAAAGCCTGAGAGAACAGTCTTGATTTCGGGGATGCCACTTCCAGCGGCCATGTACATGACCTTCCCACCAGCCCTTGGAGTCTGATCGTTTTCGTTCTCTGGAGCAACGGCGGTGAGGGTTCTTTTTGTAGTCATGGTGATACTTCCAGCGATGATACCAAATGCCAATGAAAGTCCGACGTAGATGGCGTACGCAGAGAAATAGCTTTCAGTCCATGGCTTCCAGTGCAGACAATCTGCTTCAGAAGAACAGCATGACCGACGAGAGAGAAATACATTGTTGGAACAATATCCATCTTTCCAGTCAGCGACGGTCTCAACGCTGACGTCTACAGCAGCTGCAAGGCATGCTGTGAGGAGACCGATGGCAATTGCAGCGACCCATCCTTGCGATGCGTCCCATGATTCAGAAAGCAAATAGCGAATACCTCGACGAGTGTCAAGACCAGAGATATCGCGTCGCTGGCTATCTTTTACAAGATCTTGCAGCCAGTCGTTGGTGTGATAATCATTGTAAGGGAGATTCTCTTGACGGTTTGCAGTACCTGCTGTTGATGATGGAGTGCGATACTGATGCGGGGGCATCAAAGGCGTAGTCTCTGTCGCTTCATTTGCCTTGGCATGCTCCAACCCGGAAGCCATTATGAAAAGACGCAAGAAAATTGTAGCTTTGCTCACCGAAGTATAGGAAATGTGAGGTGCAGAGTCAATAAAAGTCTAAAGGCAATCTATGTGCGAAGATTCAAGGCAAAAAGCCTGCTGTGTTGATCTCCCCGGGCCAAGAAAGCACAGATCGCAGTGACCAAGAACCCGTGACGTAGAAACATAGCATCTCCGGTAACAATAAGTCGCGTGAGAAAGGCGCAGGAGCCCGCTGATCGTCCAGTTGTTTACTCCGTAGGCGAATGAGAAAAAGAGGGGGGTTTTTACCGGGCAAATGGCTGGGCCAGTGGGGGAAATAAAACACGAGATTGGATTTGGTGGTAGATCGGTGGATTTTGGTGCAAGCCAGTCTCGTGTATTTTTCCTCCCGGAGGCCGGGGGACGGCGCCTAGAGCGCTTGTGTCGTTGTCTCAAAGGACATCCATTGGTGGTACTGACTCGGCTTCTGGGACAAAGAGGGCATTCGATTGAGAGTACCAGTGCTGAGCTACTAGTCTTGGTCTTCTCTTCTGGTCGCGCCGTCGAGATAAGAGCAAAGTCGACATCGGTACTATCTTAAGCCAATAAATAAAAATGAAGATAAAACCCTTGAATAAAGCGCGGGAAAATGTGTCATCCTTACTTTGACATCTTTTGCTGCACCCTGACGCAATAGCACAGGTGTCAGATCTGCTACAATACGGGGCCCCGCGGAGATGTAAATATATTGTGTCAGGCGAGACAATGTTGGGTTAGTTAATCTTTGCCTCATGTGCGGGGAGTTCGTCATGCTCACCCCCGCAATAGCGGCACATGGTCTGCGTTAGTTGTCAGATCTAACAACACCAACATTGTCTGGTGTTTTGTCCTCACGAGATCTACGCGCCGGAGGCTCACACCTATCAAAATAGCGGTTTCACCCACGATGGCCACTCGCTTTGTTATTTGCCTGGCCACTGTGGATAGAGAACGCAGCCCATACAGATAGCTAGTGGGCCAGAGACCTCACAAGGGCTTTGAAGCCTGATTCAATGGACCCCGTGTGATTGATTTGGAACATGTTTCATCAAGGCAATCGCGCTGTGTTTTCTTTGTTTATCATGCTTGTATGGTGGCCTTGGAAAGCGAATGGTCGTTGAAGATGGTTATTTAGCAGGGTTCGCTGCAAGATTTAGTGTTTTTTTCTCCTAGTTCTTTCTTATCTGATCTTGTTCTCTAGTCGTCGTTGTCTCACTAGACATTCATCAGTCTTAACTTAGACTCATTTTCTCGGGGAGTTCATCTCCATTAGAAAGTCTTTTACCGTTTTATCTTCCTTTCTGGCCCTTGGCATTAACAATCATGACCCCGCATGATACACCGACGACTAGTCGTTGGGGCATTGCCTCCAGACTTTTTGCCAGCAGAGCCGCTAGCAATGATGGCCCTGCAAATGATACGAATAGACTAGACAGATGGACTATGGGTATTCTGAACGACAAGGAAACTGTCGAAGTACCCGGTGAGTCAACCCACGTTTGAGTAACACAAGCGACTAACACCGGTTAGGATCCGTTCTGCTCCTCGCAGAAGACCGCAATGAACCGCTTGGTCTCCGCAACATCCATGCTCGCACATCCCACTCTTCAATCCCAACTGGCTTTCCCGTAGAAACCCAATCAAGACCAGCCGTGACAAGTAAAAAGAGAACCGAGGATGGCACAATCATCCTAGACCCTCAACCCGATGACTCAGCAAACGATCCCTTAAACTGGCCCAGCTGGCGCCGTGACGCAGCCCTCTTATCCTTAGGTTTCTACTGCATGATCGGCGGTGGAATCACCCCCCTCATAGCAGCAGGTTTCACCAACGTCGCTGAAGATTTCGACGTGTCAGTTGAGAAAGTAGCCTTGACAACGGGTCTTTGCATGACTGGTCTCGGAATAGGAGCTGTGATTGCGTCTCCTACCGCTATTCTATACGGTAAAAGGCCCATCTACCTAGCTGGTGCAGTTATGTTCATCGGTACTGCTATTTGGGCTGGTCTTTCGCCTAGCTTTGAGTCATTGTTGGCTGCCCGTGTTTTCATGGGTATTTCTATCAGTCCCGTAGAGTGTCTACCCTCTGCGACTATTGCTGAGATTTTCTTCCTTCATGAGAGGGCTTATCGGATTGGTATTTATACACTTTTGCTTCTTGGTGGTAAGAATTTGATACCGCTTGCTGGAGCTGCCATCATTGGGAAGCTTGGATGGCGGTGGGCGTTTTAGTAAGCCTTTCTCCTCTGCATTGATTGCGATATAGCTAACTTGCATAGTATCATGGCTATGGTTGTAGCTTTCGCTTTCTGTCTCTTGTTTTTGTTTGTTCCGGAGACGTTTTGGGATAGAACCCCTTCTAGGAAGCCATTGCATAAGTCTAGCCTTCTTCGACGCATGTCTTCTCGTCGAGGAGAACAGTTGTTGAGAGCCATGGCAGAGGGTAACAAGTCTGATGAGAAGGAGTTGATCCGTTCCGACAAAGAGAGCGTCAAACATGTTGAATTTAAGCCAGGGGATCAGATTGAGAACTCTTCGGAGGGAGCTGCGGTATCATCTACAGAGAAAGAGAAGAACGGCGAGTCTTCAGGCTCAACTACACAACGGGACCCCGAAATTGCGTCCCCCGTTCATCCCGTCTCTAATAGCTACACCCAAGACCTCCGCCAAAGGCCCGCTCGCTCATTCACTCAACACATGAAAGTCTTCAACGGACGTCTCAACAACGACAACTGGTTCAAAGTAATGCTCCGACCCTTTATACTGCTAGCCTATCCAGCTGTTCTCTGGTCTGCAATCATGTACTCCTGCTCCATCGGCTGGTTAATCGTTCTGGCGGAGACGATGGCTATAATCTATCGAGACCCTCATAGGTATAACTTCACTGCCATGCAGACAGGTCTCGTGTACCTCGCCCCCTTCATTGGCGCTGTTCTCGGTACAGGTGTCGCTGGTAAGATCAGTGATATTCTGGTCCGTGCGATGGCCCGCCGAAATGGAGGGTTATACGAACCTGAATTCAGACTCATTATGGCGCTTCCCATCTTAATCACGACATGCATGGGACTAGTTGGTTTCGGTTGGTCCGCTCAAGTCAAAGATGAATGGATCGTACCGACAGTTTTCTTCGGCATCATCTCATTCGGCTGCTCTTTGGGCTCCACGACATCCATCACTTTTTGCGTTGATAGCTATCGTCAATACGCAGGCGAAGCACTCGTCACGCTCAATTTTACAAAGAATATTGCGCATGGCCTTGTGTTTAGTCTTTTCGTGTCGCATTGGCTTGAGAGAGATGGACCCAAGATGGTTTTCGCTTGGATCGGAGTTATTCAGGTTCTTGTTTGTCTGTTGTCGATACCCATGTATATCTTTGGCAAGCGGGCGCGTATGTGGACTGCGAGGAAGAATCTTATGGAGAAATGGTAGGCCTGCGCATTGGTATCGGTGGTTGAGATAGAACCGGGTCCTACTAAGTGTACCAGGGCCGGCGAACGTTAGACTTTTAGATTGCCTGCACAGGGTCCGGTGCACGTAGGTCGCCGAAGACCGTAAATGAATGAATGAATCGTATTGCCTCAATTGGAAGGTTTATTTAATGTTGTCCTAGGCAATTGAAGGCCCGGCTGAGAACAAACCCTGCACATTTAATCACCCAGCGGCTCATCAAACTCGATGTAGCTAGCAAAAGGTAAACTCTCGTATATTCTCGAAATCTCTGTATTGCGATTCGATGGTTAGCTAGAATATTCTGGAAATCTGACAGCCCATAGTATCGTTTCATCTCCAGGCATCAGACTTGCGGCTGAGGGCCCGCCCGATTGATCGAATATGCCCATAAAAGACATTGCATTTCATCAAAAAGTACAGAATAAAATACCTATCGTTCTCCATACTTTTCACTGTTCCTCAAGCACCATTCAGTCAATCCGTTCAGCATGACTTCCCTTCCTTTCAGCGCTCCTCCCTGGCCTGTCCCCACGTCAGCAAATCTCACTCCCTCCACCGTCTCCATTCCTGATGACGACATTGAGAGACTTAAGAGTCTTCTCAAATTGTCGCCCATTCCCAAGCCAAACTTTTGGAATACTAGTCAAGATGGCCAGTTTGGCCTTCCACGAGAAACTCTTGTAGAGTTGATCAATTATTGGGCCAACGACTACGATTGGCGAAAATGGGAGGCTGCTCTCAACTCCATTCCGCAGTTCAACATCACCATCAGTGATGATGATTCAAAGGATTACAAAATCAATTTCCTCGCATTGTTTTCTAAGAATCCATCTGCGGTTCCCATCTTGTTCCTGCACAGTTGGCCGGGTTCTGTTGTCGAGTATCTTCCCATTCTTCAGAAGCTGAAGTCTCAACACGACCCCGAGTCGCTTCCCTATCATATTATCGTCCCGCACCATATCGGATTCGGGTTCTCTGATGCACCATCTCCCGATAAAAACTTCACGTTCCTTGACAATGCACGTCTCATGTCCAAGATGATGCATGCCCTTGGCTTTGATAAGTCTGGATATATCACTCAAGGCGGTGATCTGGGTGGTTGGACAGCACCAGCCATTGCGAACATTGATCCAGCCTGTAAGCTCGTTCACATGAGCATGCTGAACATCTCTCCTCCTAATGGAGAAAATGTCGAAGAAGGTATCAGAGATGGCAAGTACACTGCCGATGAAGTGGCTGCGTTTGGTAGAATGGCCGACTTTCCAAAGAAAGAAATGGCTTTTGTTCAACTAGACGGTACCAAACCAGCTACAGCAGGCTACATCTTCGGAAGCAATCCAGTAGCACTTCTCGCTTGGCTTGGAGACAAGATGCACAGGTGGTCGGACGAAACGCCTGACAAAGACATTATTCTTACAAACGTGGCGTTGTACTGGTTCACAGGCTGCTACCCAACATCCATCTACGTTCACCTAATGGTTCTTGGAGACCCTGACACTATGCTGAATTCCTGGAAGACTCTCAAAGTACCTTTGGGACATTCTTGTTTCAAGAAGGAGATTACTACTGCTCCTGAAAGGTGGATTCAGCAGACAGAGCGGGTCAAGTGGTATCGAATGCATGAGAAGGGAGGTCACTTTGCTGCGCTTGAGGTGCCGGAGACTCTTTGGAAGGATGTGGAGGATTTCATTGGAGCGTTTTGGAATAAGAACTGAGTCGTTTTGATAGGTAGCGGATATCGAGCATACGTCAGCATATCCCTGTCGTCGCGTGGTCTTTCTTAGTGGTTTCTTTTAGTCTGTATAGTCTGTCTCTCACAATCATGCCTAGGCCCCCATTGGTTCTGCTACTATAATGACTATTTTATTCTTTCACTGTCGCCTTCTGGTTTGTCCGCATCAAATTCGGCACTTAGTTGCCGGATTGAGGTTACAGCAAGGCCCGAACCATGAATACCCCTGGCCTTTGACCCCGGACGGCGATGGCGCCGATCCGCCTACCCCGCGAACTTGCAGAAGCGAGCGAATAAGGCTTGGCATTTAGAACATCGGAAATGCTTCTTGGGGTCACGAATCAGTTCTCGGAAGCTCGTATACCTAAATGAACTGTACCTATTTGGGAAAGCGGGTGGTTCCTCGTCTGATGTTGAGACGAAACATATGATCTTGTAATATGTTCACCATGAGAAACTGGAATATATAAAGGCGTCAAGTTCTTGTTGTCTCTGCTTTTACTAGATCTTCATCACCATCTTCCTTCTCCAACTTGACTATATTCTAAGCACTATTGCACACGCCTTTAGAAATTACTCTGGGGATATTCAGCTTCAAGATGCTCTTACAAAGCGTTTTCGCTCTTGGTCTTGTCAGTACCGCTCGCCTTGTTGCTGCAGGGCCATGCGACATTTACAAGTCAGGCGGAACGCCCTGCATCGCTGCACACAGCACCACCCGCGCTTTGTTTGACAGCTACAACGGTGGTCTCTACCAAATCAAGCGCGCCTCAGATGGCAAAACTACCGACATCACGCCTCTCTCAGCAGGCGGTGTCGCCGCCTCTTCCGCTCAGGACTCCTTTTGCAGCGGAACAACCTGCCTCATCACCATTATCTACGACCAGTCTGGTCGAAGCAACCACTTGACTCAGGCTCCTCCTGGTGGCTTCAAGGGCCCTGATGCTAATGGCTACGATAACTTGGCCAGTGCCGATGGTGCACCAGTTACTCTGAACGGGAAGAAGGCGTACGGAGTCTTCATTTCTCCGGGCACTGGTTATCGTAACAACCATGTCAGTGGTTCCGCTACTGGTGATCAGCCAGAGGGCATGTACGCTGTTCTCGATGGAACCCACTACAATGGCGGATGTTGCTTTGACTATGGAAATGCGGAAACCAGTAGCACCGACACTGGCAATGGTCATATGGAAGCCATCTACTTCGGCGACAACACCGTTTGGGGTTCTGGTTCTGGTAGTGGGCCTTGGATCATGGCTGATCTTGAGAACGGTCTTTTCTCAGGAAAGAACCACAAGCAGAATCCCGCTGACCCAACCATCAACAACCGATTCCTGAGTGCCGTCGTTAAGGGCAAGCCAGGAAACTGGGCTATTCGCGGAGGAAACGCTGCATCTGGTGGCTTGTCGACTTTCTACAACGGAGCGTATCCTGATGGTGGCTACAACCCTATGAAGAAAGAAGGCGCCATTATCTTGGGAATTGGTGGTGATAATAGTCACGGTGCGCAAGGTACCTTTTACGAAGGAGTAATGACAAGTGGCTTCCCTTCTGATGCGACCGAGAATGCCGTCCAGGCGAATATCGTTGCCGCCAAGTACGCTACTACCTCGATGACAAGTGGACCTGCTCTGTCTGTTGGTTCGTCTGTTTCCTTCAAGGTTACTACTTCTGGCTACACGAACAGAGTTCTTGCACACACTGGCTCTACCGTCAACACTCAAGTCGTTGATAGTTCAAGCAGCTCTGCCCTCAAGAAGCAAGCTAGCTGGACCGTTCGAACCGGCTTGGCCAACAGTGGATGTGTGTCGTTCGAGTCCAATGATTCACCTGGCAGTTTCATCAGACATTCTAATTTTGCTTTGACTGTCAATAAGAATGATGGAAGCAAGGATTTCAAGGAATACGCTACTTTCTGTCCTCAGAAGGGTCTCAATGGCAAGGGGAGTGCGCTGCGATCTTGGAATTACCCTACGAGGTATATTCGACACTACAACAACAACGGCTATGCGGGATCTAACGGCGGTGTCCATAATTTTGATGCTGAAAAGAGCTTTGTGGATGATGTTAGCTTTGTGGTTGCCCAAGGCTTTGCCTAAATGATCGGACTTATAAGAGGATGGCAGGGTTAAACAATGCTTGATGTACAACAATCTGAACAAGCTGACCGTTTCGCGATGAGCTTGAATACCTCTAATTCAACGAGCCATTTTCTTTAATTTTAAAAATGATCTAAGATCTTACAGTTTTGCCCATTACTCGTGGATCATCTAAACAATAGACTGTACTACATCGGCTATTCTTGAATCAAGCCCTTAACTATGGGCTCTATTTATGCTCTTAGTGTCAAATTATTAGTCTCGATTTAACTCAAATAGGTGACCTGCGCAACAGAATTAGGCTTTTGGGTGGCACGTACTTCTCCGGCTATAAAAGTACGTCTCATGAAGCAAGGTGAATTTCGGCCAATAACTGGCTGTGTTGTTGATTTCATTCTGTATACCCTCTCTTTTTTCATGAGTAAGACACTCGCAGCACACCTCCTAAAAGTGCACAACTTAATTATGCAATTCTATCATAGATGGACGAAAAAAAATCGCCCGCATGCTTAGCAATATACAGACGCTAATCAAAAGCAGCAATGAGCAGCAGCGAACATTGATTATGTGCCAACCTCAAAGCTGAGACATGCATCGATGCCTGGTCCAGCCTGAAAGAGGGGTCAGAACTCACCGGTTCCGCCGTATGGAGCCAGTGGCTATTATGCGATGGGGGCCAATGTCTTCCTTGTGGCTCCCTGGCGGCAGCCTTCACTACTAATACATATTGGTCAACCCCTTCCTACATATGGCAGTACAGCTACCAACTCAGCTCTCAAATCCCAATTTCAGCAAGTAAAGCTTGGTGAGAGACTTCGTCCCAAGCTGGAAACTATAACTCATTAATTACCTCGACATTACCTCAATTCTAGGTATTATTTATGGAGGCCAACCCTGAAGTCATCCAGCCTGCAGACTGGCAGGTCGACCAAGCTGTCCCAGTCTTTCTTATTCATGACGGTGGCGGTACAACGTTTTCTTACCACTGTCTGGCTCCTCTTCATCGTCCTGTTTATGGTATTTACAACCCGAACTTTAGCAGTGGAGAATCTTTCGATGGTGGACTTTGCGATATGGCCCGTCTCTATGTTGGCTTTATCATAGAAGCTGTGGGCAAGGATGACTTCCCTAGGCGATATGATGCCAATGGAAAGATTCAAATTATTCTTGGTGGCTGGAGTATGGGTGGTCACTTGAGCTTGGAGATGGCACATCAACTTGATCGCAAAGACGCTAATATCCAAGTCATTGGCATTCTAATGATCGACACCGTTTACCCCCAGAAGCACTTGAACGGGACCGCAGGAAAGACTGCAAGCGAGAAATCTGTAGAGAGAGAGGATAGCTCTCAGATCCTCGCCGACCGCGCAATGGCCGATGCGAACCGCATGATCGATTCGTGGACACCTCCAGTTTGGAATAGAGACTCTGAAGAACGCCGGCCTCGAATCACCTTGCTGAGGGCCATAGAAATGGTGCCTCTGGATAGAGACGGAACTATGCCCTTGAGTCGTAAGGAGCGGAAGCTCGGATGGGATACGTATGAGAAGGACCTATTTTTCAATGTGGTAGATATTGAAGGGCATCATTTTGAGGTGTTTGCATTCAAATATCTCGACGGTATTTCGGAAACAATCAAAGAGGCTTTGGATACTCTAGAGAATGCTACGTTGAAGGATTGAACCACCAGGTTGACACCCTGACATATCTAGCAATCGATTTTGAAACCTTTCACATGCATTCATTGAGGAAAAGCAATACAAACTGCACATGTCTAGTCCATTTTAAAAACAAAATGTATCAGGTAGAACCTATACTCAGCCGAGTAGATAGCGTTGGTTGCTTAAAGATATCCATCACAGTCATCTTGATCCCAACCTCGCGAGCTTTTCTGACAACCTTTAGCGCGGCAATTGAATCGCCTCCAAGTTGGAAAAAGTTATCATCCAACCCAATCATCTCAGGCTTCACACCCAGAACATTAGCCCAGATCCCCTGCATCTTTCGCTCGGCATCCGAAGTCGGCTGCCTTTTCGAATTACGTCCCGGAGTTTGCTTTCTCACAAGGTCTTGGACAGAGAATATTGCGCCAATGCTTTGCAGCTGCCTGCGGTCTGTTTTGCCAGTGCTTGTTGTAGGCAGCTTGGGCATATAGATGAGCGCACTTGGTCTCATATGTCTAGGCAAGCGCTTGGACAGCTTGAGGTCTATGTCAGAAGGGATAGGATGAATACTGGCTGCAGGGCTAGAGGTATCTTCATTGGACGCCATGCCCTCAGTTGCTTCGAGAAAGATGACCAACATTGGACTTGGTGCCTCTCCGCGCGGTATGATGATTTCGGCGATCACAGTTGTCATCTCTGCCATGCACCCTTGGACGTACAGCTCGATTTCTCCAAGTTCAACTCGCTGTCCGTGAATCTTGACTTGTGTGTCTTTGCGCCCAACGAACGACAAGCTTCCATCATTGTTGTATCGTACCAGATCGCCTGTCTTGTACATTCTCCCACGGCGACCGGCTTGGCCGTTATTGCCATGCAAGAGCCATGTCGGGTCTTGGATAAATTTGGCCACGGTTTCTTGTGGGCTACCAAGGTAGCCACGGCTAACAAGAGGACCTTCGAGAAGAAGTTCGCCAATGTATCCTGGAGGCACCAAGGTATTATGGTCATGCTGGTCCACTACCCAGGTCAACAATCCAACCCCCTTTCCTATACGAGTTGTCTCCTCTGGCGTCGATGCGTCTGCATTAATTGTGCTGATTTGACATTCCGCAGGCCCGTACGCATTGACAACTCGCACGCGGCCCCACCAGCGAGTGACGTCGTCTATCGTTACGGCTTCACCAGCCAGGATGAGTGTTTCAAGACAAGGCACACCAACTGCATCGATGAGACGTGCCACAGACGGCGTGAGATCAGCAACAGTAGCCCCCATGTCCGCTATAGCCTTTGTAAGATTGCCCCAGCGATCCTTGTCGGCAGGAACACATAGGCAACCGCCCGAGGCAAGCGTAGCAAAGACATTGTGCACAGCAATGTCAAAAGAATAGGCGGCAAAGTCGAATATCCTGGCTTTGTCGTGGAAGCCAAGGAGCTCGCACTGATACTTTAACCCAGAGCAAAAGTTGCTATGTGTCAGAACCACACATTTAGGCTTTCCTGTCGTGCCTGATGTGAAGACTGCGAACATTACATTGGAAGGGAGTTGCGAGCTCATCTCGGCGCCAGATCCAGAGTCCAGAGAAGCGGCCAGATCTGAACTTATCTCGACGACTGTTTTACACAATCGCGAGCTTAGCACAGCATTTGAGGATGAAGATATGATCATATCTGTATCCAACTGATCGACGATGGTGCGGAGGCGCTCTTCTGGCAGGCTGGGTTCAAGGAGTGCAAAGCCTGCACCAGCCTTGAGAACTGATAGCATCGCCACGGCTGTCCACATTGACTTTTCAAAGCATAGTGGAATCAAAGTATTCGCATGTATGCCGCAGTCAACGAGATAGCGACCAATGTTCGTAGTGAGCTGGTCCAATTCCTTGTACGTAAGCTCGCCGTCCCAAGCACATATCGCTGGCGCGTTAGGCTGAACTATGACGTGTTGTCGGATGAGTTCATGGGCGCACTGCTCAAATGGCGCAGGATATTGACTATTCCAAGTCCACAGAAGGTCCAAATCACTGGGTGTTGTTATCTTGACTTGCTCCAGCGTCATGGTGGAGTCGTAGGCATTGTCAAGTTGCTGCATTGCATATTCGAGACGGTTCAACAATCCACGAACCATGTGGGACTCAATGACTCTCTGGTCGAAGCTGGCGCTTATATGGATATCCTTTACACCAATTCGTATCTCAAGCATGAGAGCATACGTGTTGAGCCAGCGATGCTGAGACAGTGTCTTCCAAACCCCTAGCGCATCATCGTGGCCAGTGTTCCTGGATCTGTCTTGTTGGATGACGAGCAATGATTGAAACATGCACGCATTTTGACACCCAGACGACATCCTTGCAATCTTGTGCAGTCCTGCTTGTTCAAAAGCCACCACGTCGGCTGAATGTTGGTGGATGGTGTTCAGATAATCCGATACTTTCTGAACACGAGACAGATTGACGCGAAGTGGAATTGTCGCAAAGGTTGGAGCCACCATAGCTTCCACTCTGTCTACCGGGGCATTTCTTCCAGACGTTGTGACACCGAAAACAGCCTCATCTGAAGCGTTGATGCGTCCTATAATCAAAGCCCATGCCGCGTGGATCAGAGCCGTGGTTGTGATGTCGTTGGAGAGCCGCTTGGACTGCGCAAAGTCATGTTGCACCACCGCATCTGCTAGTGGTTGGTCTATCGATGGCGGTAGTGTTGGGAATGGTACGGAATCGCAACCATATAGAACACGCCTCCAGTACCCGGACACTTTCTGGGGATCCTGCTGTCTGATGTGCTGAATGAAGCATTGGAATTGGGGCCCCGACTCGATTGGTACTCCTCGAAATGCGTCCAGGACTGCTTCCTTGATCAACCCGATTGACCATCCGTCGTAGAGAGCATGATGCGCCGTCCACACGAGCCATCTGCTCGTGCCCGCATTCTCTTTGACAAAGGCAAAACGAGTGAATGGTTGGCCAAGGTCCATGATATTCTCTCTATCAGCTTCAAGATACTCGCTCAGCCCTGTAAAGGTGCCCCAATGTATCTCTTCGTCAAGGACAATTTGTACAATGCCAACTGTGTCGTGGTGCACGAATCTGGTACGCAAAAGCGGCATCGTGCGAACGATCTTTGACCATGCTGCGTGGATGTCATTCTCTGAAATGTGCGGTGCTAATTCGAGCACAGATTGCTCGACACAGGCGCCTGGTCTTGCCGAGGCCAAAGATATCAAGCCTTCCTGCAGGGGAGTGCATGGGTATGCATCTTGGACCTTGGCTGGATCTATGTCATGACGGCTCGCGACTTCATCAAGGAACGATCTGACATCAACAGCATCCTTCAGGAGAGCAAAGGGTGGGATTGATGTCTGAACTGGGTCCAGCTCATGCACACTCGTATCGACCAAATCATGAAGGATTGGGTGCCGGATGATGTCTGCCACTTCCAGCTTGATACGGACCTTTCGTGCCTCACTGACCAATTTGATAGCAGCAACACTGTCACCTCCAAGATGGAAGAAACTGTCGTCAAGACCAATATGATCAGGCTCTATCTTCAGCACATGGCTCCATAGCAGATGAATAGTCTGTTGGAGGTGAGAAACAGGCTGCCGTTTGGGTCCAGTCGATGTTCGTAGCTTAGCAAGCTGTTCGGCCGACATAGAGGCTGCAATCTGACGCAGCTCTTTACGGTTCACCTTTCCAGTAGCCGTTGTGGGAATAGAACGCATGGTGAACAAGGTTGCTGGTATCATATATACCGGAAGGTGTTGAGTGAGCTTGGCCTCCAGGTCGGCAGGCAATCGAGAGGCGACAGGTTCCGCACCATCTGCTGCCTCTTTCTCGAGGAAGGCCACTAGAGTCGGACTTGCACCGGTTCCTCGCGGTGTTATGACTTCGGCCACGGCCCGGTTTGAACCTGAGAACTTCTTGACCCAATGCTCGACCTCTCCAAGTTCAACCCTTTGGCCTCTGATCTTGACTTGTGCATCTTTGCGTCCAAAGAATCTAAGGCTCCCATCGTCGCTGTACTGAACGAGGTCCCCCGTTTTATACAAGCGACCGTGCCTTCCAGGGAAATGAGATGCTGGGCCACCCGGGGCTCCTTTGAGAAGCCAGTCCGGATCTTCTATGAAGGCCGCTGTAGTTTCCTCGGGCTGGTTCATGTACCCGCATCCCACGAGTGGCCCCTCGAGAAACAGCTCACCGATGTATCCAACAGGTTGCAGCTTGTTGTGATCCTCTGGGTCGACGATCCAGGTATTCAAACCCGATCCTTTCCCAATGCGGAGGACGTCGTCCATACTGATGGGACTTCCATTGATGACAGCATTCGAAGTGCACTCACTCTGACCGTATAAGTGAACAGTGTGTACCTTATCCCACCATCGTGCAATCTCTCTTGTAGATATAGCTTCACCACCAAAGATGATGACTTGCAGGTCAGGGACTTGGTCAGGATCCAGAAACTGCATAACAGATGGTGTCAGGTCCACAATGTTGACCTCAAGAGACCTGATGACCTCAGCCAGTCTGTTTCGTCGATCATCTTCACTTGGAACGCAGAGGCAACCACCAAGAAGCAGCGCCCCAAAGACATTGCTGATAGTGGTGGTGAAGCTGTATGAGGAAAAATCAAGAATTCTGGACTTGCTATCGAATCGGAGGACGTCAGACTGGTGGTGAAATGCCGAGGCGGCGTTGGCGTGCGAGATCATAGCACATTTCGGTACCCCCGTGCTTCCAGACGTGAAGATGACATACATCAAAGATGCCGGGCTCTGCTGGGCTGGCTGCCAGCTCGAGTCCTGAGCATCCCCTTCCAAGGCCTCGGGTTCGAGGACAAAGACTGTTTCAGCGAGTCGTGAACTCAAATCCTGATTAGATTTAGAGGCCAGTATCAGTCTTGGGTTGACAGTTTGGGTCATGTATTGGAGTCGTTTCTCCGGGAGTGATGGGTCCAAGAGTAGAAAGGCTCCTCCAGCCTTCAGAACACCAAGTAGTGCAACTATTGTCCACATAGATTTGTGGAAACACAACGGCACTATCGTGTCTACTTGTACACCAAGGGACGAAAGCTTCCCAGCCAAGGCCGTTGAAAGCCTATCGAGCTCGCCATATGTCAGACTGCCATCCCAAGAACAGACCGCCTGTGCGTCAGGCTGAGAAACGGCAATATCTGTGAAGATGTCATGAACACAGCGGTTGATTTGTTCCGGAACGTGGTGGTTCCAGCGCCAAATCATATTGAGATCTTGAGGCGTGACCATTTCTACCTCTGCGAGTTTTCTTTCAGCATTGGCATCCGCAAGCCAGTGCATCGTATGCTCAAGGCGCTCGAGTAAACCTTGGGCCAAAGAGGTTTGAAAGAGACTTGACGAAAAGCTTGCTTTCCCATGGATTCCTTGGGTACTTAGATGTAGGTCAATGATGAAAGGATATCTCGTTGAAAAGTCTTGCATCTGGACTGCGGAAAGCTGTTTCGAGGTATTCTCTGATGATTGAATGACGAGCAGTGCTTTGAGCATAGAGGTTGTAGCCCCATTTGGGCCATTCGTCGCCAACCGTCTGCCCACGTCCAGCAGGTATTCCGAGATAGCCTTCTCGCCTGCGGTATCAAGGCTGAGTGATACAACAACCATTCCTGCGTCTGTACCGCTTGGCAGTGCAGCATCAAAAACCACAGCGTCGTCCGAAGCCAACTGGCGATTGACGACTAACCCCCACGCAGAGATGATCAACGACGACAGTAAACTATCGGAAACATGTCCACGCAATGGTCGGAATTCATGTTCCACGGCCAAGTCAGGTGCTGTCTGCGCCAGGGACGAGGCTGAGTGCGGTTCCCCATCTCCTTTGAGCACGGCTTGCCAATGAATTGTAGACTGGTTTGTGCCAAGTGAACCCATCCTTTTTGCTGGCGACTTGGATGTGTTGCTACTTGAGTTGGGTGTATGATGAAATGGCTCTTTTTTCCCACAACGACGAAACTTGTGTGTTTGTGAAACAGAATTCAATTGTGTTCTTGATGCTCGTAGCTATTGATGTTTGAGACCATATATCGAGAGAAGACTTATAAAGCTCCCTTCTGGGCTTGGGTCTGTCCTCCGTTCCTTTCGGGCGTTTTGGTACAGACAAAGGTACATCTTGGTCTGTCGTCCATTCCGTCCCGGCTCACACCGCGGCGTCATGCCTATCCATAGCTATGAGACAATTCCATTTCCTGATTACGCTTTAGGAGCTCAATGTGGGTTCTGGTGCACATGAGCCTTGAGAGCTTGATCTGCAATAGTATTATCATACGAATAAAATTGTGTCATCACTTTGATACAGATGTGAATCTTGGAGGCGCAAGATAGTACGCCATTAAGTGCCCTGCATATGCAGGTGCACAGAGTGTACCCTGGAAAATGAGGAATTGTGTTGCCTGCCGCGCCATCTCTTGGCGTGCAGATCCGAAATTATAAATCACGGAGGCTCATCGTTGTAATCTCTTTTCTCATTCATTTGGCCAATCAATTACAAAAAATGTCTTAGAAGCCCCTCCTTACCTACAGTCAGATCCCTCACCGAGATACCGGGGTCCAGATCTACCAAGCTTTCTTGTTAACAAGATTGCAGAATATACGATGTTATGCATGTCTTGTTTGTAAATTCCTGGCGGTGTGAAGAGATGTGAAGGGCGCATGTGATTGAGGTGCTTCCAGGTGCAGCACCGCCAGTAGAGAGAAGAACACTGTCCAACCCAGCTATTCGGTTGGTAGTTCATTCAGAAGCTCTCCGAGTGTTTGGGGAATGGGCAGCCCTCTGGCCGCCATAACCCTCTCTTCACTCACCCCCCATGCATCAGGAACCTGGATACCACCTTGTCTACCCAGTATCATCTCTGCGACTGCAGCTCCGCATCTTGCCGCCACCGGCATGCCGTGCCCTGTAAATCCCGCACTAATCCATAGCCCCGCAGTTTCAGCCTCCGATCCCCCATCCCCACTGGAATTACCCAGTAGAGATCCATGTAAACGCCCAACCCAGGGCCCGCCATCACTCGAATAGCCCATAATCCCTGTCCATTCGTAGTTGGCATCCAGTACTTGGGCTTCAGTACGTTTGCCATCCTCTAGAGGTAGCTTGAGTGCATCACTGACGCATCTATGCAGGGCCTGGCTGATGATCGGGTTAATCTCGTCATCGCTCCATACACCTTCCTCTCCATCCAGCCGCTCTGCCAGTCGCTCACCGCCAAATATGATTGACCTATCCGTCGAGCCCGTTGACCTGTCTTGCGTATCCTCTGGCCCGCGATGAATCAAGTATTGGTGGTCGGCACCCTTCATCCAAACGTAGCTGTGCGGGAGCTGTGTGGAACCCGCAGGCGGCTCGAGTGCACAGACTTGTCCTCGCACGGGCGTAATAAGGCCTGTCATTTCAGGAACCAGATGTGACGTGTACGCATTGGTCGCGAGAAGCACATGTCGAGCATGTACCTGGCCTCGCTGAGTATGTAGGCTCCATGACGACTGACCGCGTTCGAGGCGATCAACCAGAGTATTCGTCTGTAGATTGAACATAGGTGCATCGTGCTGATCAAGGAGAGACTCCAGAATCCAGGTGACAAGTTTGTACGGCCAGCACTTAGCAGCATTTGGCTGGTACACTGCAGCTATAGCTTGCGGGACATGTTTTCGCGCAAGCTCTTCCTTGTCCTGGATGAGAATTGCCTTGTCCTGAAGGTCTGGGTATCTCTGCAGGCGCTTCATCTGCTGCTTGGCAGCTTCAAGAACCTCTTCTGAGAAGATCGGATGAACGCCTCCGATGACTTGCCAGTCACATGGAATGTTGTACTTGGCCACCAGATCGGCGATGAGATTGAAAGTGCCAAGCTCAAAGCGGGCCACATCGGCAGAAGCATCCCATGCAGCAGGTTGACAGTGGCCTCCGTTCTAGTAATACTTGGTAAGTATCTATACTTGTTCTGATCTGATCGAGGAGACAAAAAGAATTGGCAGAGAAGGACTTACACGCCCTGTTGCACCCCAGCACGCCTCTCGGGCCTCAAGCATGAGGACGCTTCGACCTCCAGCAACAAGCTCTCTTGCAGCAAAGGTACCCGTGATACCACTACCTATGACCACCACATCGGCTGTAGTCGGGAGCTCGTTCGTGGTGCGGTGACCCAGCAGGCGCTCAGATGGATCGCGGTGCCAGTATGAGCGAGTGCTGTTGGAAGATGGCGGTCCGGCCCGTCTACCGGTACCATTTTGGGTTGCCTGGATCGAGGTGTTGGTCATGGTGAATGATTTCGGAAATTGGACTGCTGCTAAAAATGGTGTAGAGCTTGTACCGGCGTATGAACAAGTGAAGCGGTGGGTTGATGAGCACTCCTTTGCTCAATTTATGCAGGTAGATGAGGGGTACCATATCTTGGCTGCTTGGTTAGATTGTTTACGCTTACCTGTGTCCAGCCAGTCTACCAGTGTGGAGGCAATTACCCCTCTTGTTCTACTCATGGACTCGTGCATCGTCACATCATTCGATATGTAAGGCTGGTTAAGGCGGTGGATGGTGTTAGAGCCGTTAGTGTACGGCCCAAGGTACAGTGTCAAGCACTGGATGGCCTCATAATCTGTCTCGGTCTGTGCAGGGACTCATAGCCATGGTACATAGTGTGCACACCTTCACTTACAAGGATCCCGACAATCAGGACATTAGGCCGTTGAAGATCTCAAAGCAAAGATAGTCTATCTATCATGCATTGGGCTAAGGTAGCGCCATATATCCCGCACCTCTGTAGGATTGCGATATTGAGAATACCAAGGATCTACGATCTAAATCGATCAAGATCATCTGGAAGTAGAGATGTGACAATAAGCTCGGTTACCCTAGATCCATTTATGATTTTTGTCATACAGCCTCTATCTTCACAAATCTAAATAGGGACTCTAAACTTCATTCAAAACAGGTATTCTAAGAGAACCTAGCATAACTATAATTTCTCGTGCAATTCTTAACCTCCAGTACTACAATTGCAGGTGTCTTCAAGCCAACTTCCTTGTCTCCTGCAGAAATTCCTCGTAATCGCGGAACTAGATTATTAGCTTGTACTTCACCCATGCAGAATGCATACACTCACCGCATCTTCGACGGTCTGTCTGGCATGAGGCCATGCTCGTCTTCCGCAACCGGGGATGCCCTTGGGGTTTGTATCAAACAAACGCCATATGTGGCTGCTGGGCGGACCTCGAGTTAGGCAGTTGTAGAGGCTCCTGTCCTTGAACCGTAGCTTCAAGTTGCGCAGGCTGAACTTGGGACCAGCATTCTCGTACATACCCGTGCCAGCCATATCGTGCAGAAACCGGTAGAAAGGATACGGACGGATCAGTCCAGCGTGAGCTGATGGCTCCTTGATGCGTCCAAGACGCCACCAGGTGTGATACTCGTCAACCGAGGCGTTCATATCAGCCACGCTTGGAAGCTGTGCGAGTTTTCTGTATCCCCGTGGCGGCGCTGGGGATCCTTGTTGAATAGTGGTATCAGCGGCCCATATCTGGGTCACAGCCATCGACGCCAGTTCGCATACGCACCATGCTGTCTCCAAGGCTGAGATCCAACTGAGAAACGCAACGGATGAGGCCCATCGTGGAGGAAAGATCATGTGGTGTAGTCGCGGAAGGGAAAGCTCCTGCGGCACGCCAGCCTCGTTCACCTTGTTTGCTTGGCTGGCCGTCGTCAGAGGTACCCCACAAGCGCCGTCCATTTCTAGCTCTGGCATCAAGCTGAAATCAAGTGTGTAGCCCGTACAGAAGATGACCGCATCAACGTCAACCGTGGATCCGTCGCCTAGGAGTACACTGTTCTGGCCTACAAAAGCCTTGAACCCGTGTACAGGAGCGACAGCGCCAGAGTAGAGTGCACCCATGAAGTCGTCTTGCACAGCGGGATGCGTGAACTCCATGTTGGCATGTGGCACGAGACGCCATTCTCCCTTGATCCTCTCTTCGGCGCGTTTCAATCTTTGCCTCTTCGACAAACTAGCGTCAAAGTCATAACGAGCCATATCTTGAAACATAGTCTTTTCCGTGAGATAGTTAGCCACAGGATTAGCGATCCATGGCACTTTATGCTCCGTCATGTACTTGAACTGTAGAGACGGCCAGGGCATGAGGTCTGTAGGCACGCCGCTGTCATCGTATCGTGAGATGATGATTCGACCGCGGCGATAAGATTGATACACCTTAGACGCATGCCTGGTGAGACTGAGCGACACTTCACAAGCTGTGTTTCCTATTCCGACAACGAGAACCCTCTGGCCAGCGAAGTCCTCAGGTCTCGTATCAGTCAGTCTCGTCATCTAGTGCCATCGTGGAGTACTTACTTGCGATAACTTTGGCCATGAATGACGGTCCCTTCGAAGACCTTTCTTCCTGGCATTGGAGGCCATGATGGTATGCTTTCGGATCCTGACCCGAAAACAACCTTATCAAACCTCAGAACCTCATCGCTTCCATCAGGTCTGATAACATGGACGTTCCATCCCTCGCCGACTTTGTCACGAAGCACCTTACGAACAGTTGTTTCAAAACGAATATGCTTTTCAAGGTCGAAATGACGGGCATAGGACTCGAAGAACTCTCCAACCTGTGCACCCGTCATATACGGAGGCAGATCTGGGCCGGTGTCAGTATGGTCAGAGATTAGCTGATGGTGGTGTTGGCAATTGCAACAAACCTTTGGGCACTGGAAAGTCACTAAACCCAGACTTTTGCGAATCAGTCAAAAGGAAAATAAAGACAACAGAGATGAATTAGGAACTCACAACAAATCTGCTAACGTTAGAAACTGTCTCTGGGACTACTGATGTGTATCTTGAGTTGGAGCTGTAGGACCAAACACCGCCTACACGTTCCCTTCGTTCGAAGCCTATGGCATCAAAACCTTCTTCTCTCAAAGCCTTGATTGCAGACAACCCTGCCGGACCTGTTGTTGTCAGTCATAATGTGTGGTAGTGAAACTTAGAGGATTGAACACAGTACCTAAGCCTATGACAGCGATCTTGACTCTGCTCAGCTGGGGGCTCTCCTCAAACTTTGGAGTAGGTGCGGCCATGGTAGCAGTAGTGACAACCTTGGGTAATAGAGAGCCTGTTTTGCAGAAATGATGGGCGGTAGGTGCGACAGCAAGACAGGCCAGAGTTGATTGACAGGCAAGCTCTCTACATAGGGCCTCAAAAACGTTCATAGTTGGGATATTCTCCCCAGTTCCATCAGCAGCTGCGATATCATGGTCCCTGGTATCCACTGATCGACCCTTACAAATCGTCTCGGTAATTTACAACAGGTGAGATGGCTGTCGTGGTCCCTTACATCCTCCATAGCCAAGATATGACTTGGACGCGCTCCTACGGTGTCTCATTACGCAGTCACTCCAGTGTAAGACAGTTAATGCGCAGAGTTGCGGTGAGGAAATGAGAATTCAGCAAGCCAAAGTCCTGCCGCCCTGAGTGAGACACAAGCAGAGCTGTCCCGTGTCTCACTACAAGAAACTGGTATGTTGCGGATGCAATTTGACCAAGACTTTGTCTGAATCAGCAGGTTCCTTGGCTATGACCACAACGGTTGCCTGATAGAGATTTCCATGCATGAAATTATGCAGCGCCCCCGCCCGTACCCAAGGATCTGTCCATCAGATCGTCCCAACTAAATTAGCACAGTTAGGGCGGGTACCGTAATCGCGTCTAAGATTAGCTAGGGCTAGGGGAACCGGGGATCGGCCCAGTGCGGTGCGGTGCGGCGCGGCACGGCACGGGAAGACCCTGTCGCTATTCGTGGCTTGACGGTCACGTCCAATAAAGTCTAGGTACCTTGGCCAAGCGAAAGGGAATGAACCCTTTCGTGCGTCGTTATTCAAGTAGCTACAGCCAATCGTCTACATATCAACCTCTACGTATTATGCCGCCAGCGCCTCTGAGATCTTGTTCAACCCCACCTCGAGCTCCTCAAACGTTGGCCACCCATACCCAAGCCGGAAAAAGCAATCATCCCTCTCAAACCAGGTACCGCGGCCAATGTACACACCGTGATCATCAAGAAGGCGTTTGTAGAACGCTTCAATGCCACCCTTGGGCTCTTTCTTGATCTTGATGAAACACATGACGCCGGCATCGGGCCTCACCCAGTCCACCAAGTCGTTGTGCTTATGCACCCAGCTCGCTACGAAGTCCCTTCGGCGGCGCATTTCCGCAATGGTGGCGGGGAGGAGTGTGTCTCGACGAGAAAGGATCTGCTCAGCGATGAGCTCGTCCAGAACACTCCCGCTGATGCTGATCTGCTCTTTGGCGGCGAGGAACATCTCTTGCAAGATGGGGTTGGTAGTTGTAAGCCACCCAACCCGGATTCCAGGCACGCCGTAGGCTTTGGACATGGAGGACACTGTGATAACGTGGTCCCCGAGACATGCTCCTCTTGGTGAGGGGTCCACGTCGTCGGCAGTGTAGTCGACAAGGTCTGCATATGTTTCGTCAATAAGCAGGTAGCAATTGTTTTCCTTGGCCAACGAAGCAAGGCGCTTCAGTTCTGCAAGGGTGCACATAGTGCCTGTAGGGTTGTTGGGGGAACAGATGCTGATGAGCTTTGTGATGCCGGGACGGATGGCGGCAGCGACACGCTCCGTTTCCAGGCGGAATTGCGACTCGAATTCCAGGTCAATGAAAGAGATGTCGCACCCAATTGATCGTGGAATCTCGAGATTAGTTGCGTAGTTGGGCCGCGTCACAATGACATGGGCTCTGGGCCCAATGAGGGCGGTTTTGATGATGAACAAGGCGGTTGAGGCACCGGCAGTGACAAGAACATCTTCAGGGGTGATGGGTCCGCCTGAAACTTGAGCAACGACAGAGCGGATGTTGTGGCTTCCTTTGTGTTCTGTGTAGGTCAAGATAGACTTGTTGGGAATTACAATGCCCAGCGACTCAAGGGTTTGGTCCGAAATTGCGCTCTCGGACAGATTGTACTTGATGCTGGCACCGACCTCCTCAGGGGCCTCTTTCTCGATTGCCATACGTTCGTACTTCATTTTGTCGTTTGGGGTACTGATTAAAAGATTCTTAGAATGCGGTGATTGTTTGTTATTTGGCAATGAAGACAGCGGAATCAATCTCTAGAATATTTAAATACTCAGGCCGCAGGGGCACATGGGAGGATGAGTAAGCCCTTGCAGAGAGAGAGTATCTAAAGCTGGACCCACAAGGTTGAATTCGGAGGCTGCATTAGTAGTATGGACGAATTTTGCACACAAATGAGTTCACAATACTGATATTTCCCAAATAGTTTTATATCGGACTGAAAAGACTATGTAGAACCAAACCGTCTTTGCATGCATCTCTCACTTGAAGCGAGAATCACATCTTCCGGAATTTAACTACACATCTCAGCCCTTTTGGCACGGCATCGTGTGTACTGCACTGCTTCATAGTTCCAGAGTTTGTCATCCTGGTTGGCAAGCTCTCATGCTCAAGGTATAAGCTGGCTATGAGCATCTTCAGTTCCATGGTAGCAAGAGCCTTTCCCAGACAGATCCTTCCACCATAGCCGAATGGCATCAACTGCCCGTCACGGAGCTTTTGCAACTGCTCATCACCCCCGAGCCATCGTTCAGGAGAAAAGCTCAAGGGGTCAGGGTAAACCTGTTGGTCGTAGTGCAAAGCCAAGAGAGACGATGTGACGATCGTGTCTTGTGGAAGGAACACTCCGGACAGGTTACGCCCTCCTTGGGGCACGATGCGCTCAGCCCTGCCACTCGAGGCTGGGTAGAGACGATACACTTCGCGTAAACAGGCCTCTAATGATGGAACCTGGCTATCGACGTCGGAAAATGACAGGCTACCATCGTCCAGCTTGGGCAACACGGAGAGTTCTCTGCGTATTCTCTCTTGCCAGTGCGGTGCTTCGGTCAACTTCCAGATTAGATACGTAGCAGTCACCGCAACAGTGGCTTCGGCAGCGTTGATGTTGTCAAGAACTTCGGCTGCTATGTACTGCAGATATGTTGTTCCTTCATCTGCCTCAATCTCCTTCATTTCCAAGAGATGCCGTACTAGAGAGTGAGACTCGGACACATGAGGGTCCTGGACCACTGTGGAAAACCGTTGCTGACACCAAAGGGCCAACCCGTCATCTGCTGAGAGGTAGCAGAATCGTGAGCTCAAATTCTGCAGTACCTGCGAGATACAATTATGAAGTTGTGGATATCGGTGGCGAAAGGGACCAAAGAATTGCTGATGCTTCAATCCCTGAAGAATGCCACGTTCTGGACATACTTGGTCCACGGAACGAGTAGAGTGATTGGGGCCGAGAACCAGAAATGTTATATTGTCAAATGCGAACCAGGATGTTAAGCTGTAGACGTCGACGTCCTGGCCAGCTCTTACCTGGTTCAGAAAGGCCAGAGACCGAGCCTTGATGTGCTGCTCAATCTCTGGTACTTTGTATATAGTTGAAGCTTGATAGAAGGCCGAGGTGTACTTGCGCTTTTTACGATGATCTTCGTATGGCTTTGTTGCAAACACCGATCGCTCACCATAGCCCTTGAAATGATCAAAGTAGCCGCTCTTGGTCCAGCGGCCGGTCGCCTTGTATATATCCCTGGTGCTCTCCAGATCTGCCACGGAGACTTCATTGGGGGCAATTACGATAACAGGACCGTACTTTCTGTGCCAGTTGAGGATGATGTCGTTTCGACAACATGAGATGTCATGAAAGGCGAGAGGAAGACTTGAAATCTTGCAATACCAGGGCCCAGGGACATGACAAAGACTTCCGTGGCGAAGGGGATACACAATCCAAGCATAAAAAAGAAGGATTAACAGGACAGTGAAACCGAGCCAAAGAGCCTCCGCGGACTGGAGGTAGCTCTGGATGCTAACCGCGGCCGTAGAGAGCATTGTAATAAATGTTGAAGACTTGGGGTAGTTTAATGGATGAGAAGTGTTCGTTAAGTATTCACGAACAGGTCCTTTTATTCTATTATTACTACGATTGCTAATTACCTTATGCTCGAATACAATGGGTTCCTCCCGCCACTGCAGTTGATGACCATACTCATCTAGACGATATAGTGCCTACAACAGAACGGCTCGTACTGACGAAGCGAAGCAATCAAAAGCGGAAACATACTATACGCCTCGTACTATGCATCCAAGGTTTGATTCCTTGTCCAAATGCATCATGTTTCAAAAGGAACAGTAAAGAATCGGACCTTGTTTCTTGTCTTTTCTCACTGACTGAGACATAGGACGGTGATTGACAGAATGTATTTACACAGTGCTTTGCTTTCACGGTATCCCCTTGCCAAGGGCGTAGCAATAGTGGTTATGCCGCCTGTATGTTTGAAATTCATAGCTCACAATGGGTACCTAGCATCATGGAAGGCCTCTAGCACATGCAAAAGAGGCCGGAGGGGGGTTGTTAGGATGTCTCAAGGCCCCCGCATGATTCTGAGGCACGATATGCTTCTCAATGACAAGGTACCAAATCTGGTCACTATACACAATAGGATGCTTACCAACATGCCCAAAGCTTTAGTTTGCAGGAAGCAGGCGATTGTATAATTGCGGTGTGGTTACGCTTGAAACGGTATATGATCGTCAAATATATATGCATTGTAGTAGCTGAAAACATGCAGTTAATCGAATGTGAGAATGATAGAGTCCTTTCCGACACGTCATCGGCAGCATGAAATGAGGTACTTGAGACTAGCGTTAAGGTGGTGTGCACCATGTAGTCCAGTTTATACAGTACATGCTAGATTAGCTTGGGACGGGACGGGACGGGGAGACGGGGCACGGAGAAAAGAGAGAATGTACCTGAGGCAGGGGTTATTTCACCGATGTTTCATTTCTTATTACGCTAATCTACAGATCTGAGTTGGTGTAACCTATTGAGGCCACATGCAGCCCGAACCCCACGTCAAGGACCATACTACGTAATACCTGCTTCTGGAGTCCAGGATTCCGTTGCATTCTCCAATTGCAACATGTAGTTACCCACCTCGGTCAAATGATAGATCGCGGAGAAGTCCATCATAGCACATAAGGCGACGCGGGCAATGCTTTGAATGGTCGGATGTAGGCCAAGAGAAAAGAGAGATCAAGTCAAGCAACCTGCTCGTCAATTCACCGGCACGCATGCAATAAGACACGTGTCTCAGTTCGGGGCAGGCAATGGTACGCGCGAAGACGAATTCGAAATCGATAAGCCTTGGCCCCAATCATGATCGGATTGCATTCGCGGCCACATTTCGTGCCTGGTGTGTGACAATGGAGAGGAGCATTGGCGGGTGCCCAAGAAAATGCTGCTAATTCATCGCTATCTGTTTTGGGGAGAAGAAATTTTGATACTGCGCTTTCATAGAAAGATCCCAACATAAATATACCTTCTTTTCTTTCAGCGTCGCTTTCATAGTCAAGACAGACAAACAAGAAAACAAGAAAACAAGGAAACAATAAAGTAACACCCAATTGTTGGCCTTAACCAAGACCAGCCTGACTTGATCAACTATCGCAAGATGGCGGGACACTCCAACGACCCTTCAGTACGGGCAAAACAGCCAAGCCCTAGTCAGATACCTGCCCAAGACTTGGACCAAGTCTGGGAATGGAATCGAAATGTGCCTGAGGAAATCAGTCGTTGCGTTCACGACATAGTTCAGCAGCGTACACAGCTCCAACCCTCAGCTCCAGCTATATGCGCCTGGGATGGTAATCTGACTTATGCCGAACTCGATCGTGTCGCTGCTGGTCTAGCAAGTCATCTCATTGATCTTGGTGTATCTCATGGCGCAATCATTCCACTATGTTTTGAAAAGTCCATGTGGACAACTGTGGCCATCTTGGCCGTGCTCAAAGCCGGTGCGGCTTTTGTGCTTCTTGATCCTTCAATCCCAGAGCAGCGTCTGAGGACTATCTTTAGTCAAACCAAAGCTCAGTTGGTTGTTACCTCAATGGCAAACGAGACGTTGAGCAAGCGATTTGCACCGCAAGTTATTGCTGTTGGTCCACACATGATTCAAGAGTTGAACGACAAGGAACATCGACAGCCGGATGTACTTCCAA
This sequence comes from Fusarium austroafricanum, assembly GCA_012932025.1. Taxonomy (NCBI): domain Eukaryota; kingdom Fungi; phylum Ascomycota; class Sordariomycetes; order Hypocreales; family Nectriaceae; genus Fusarium; species Fusarium austroafricanum. The sequence continues at coordinate 33,982 of JAADJG010000692.1, read as the reverse complement.
CCCCCTCGTCCACCATGTATCTGGTGTTTACTTCTGGGTCTACCGGAACTCCCAAGGGTACAATTTTAACACATAAAAATCTCGCATCGGCTCTTCATCACCAACAGAGCAGCCTCAAAATCACTTCCAAGACGAGGATGTACGACTTTTGCTCATATAGCTTCGATGTGTTTGTTTGCAATACATTCGCTACACTCTCAATCGGCGGGTGCCTTTGCGTTCCAAATGAGCTGGATCGCCAGAACAGGCTGGCAGAGAGTATTGCATCACTCAAGGCCAACACCATCGATCTCACACCATCTGTATCCCGACTTTTGAGCCCAGAGCAGGTGCCTGGTCTTGAGCAGATCATCTTTGGTGGAGAAGCACTGCGCGTCGAGGATGTGATTCCTTGGTGGGATAAGGTACGGATCGTGAGCTTGTACGGGCCTTGTGAATGCACCCCAAATAGCACTATCAATTCCGATCCGGCAAGTCCAGGCGAAGCTACGTCCATGGGCAAAGGGATTGGGTTGAATACATGGATCACCCAGGCCGATGACCACAATCGTTTGGTCTCGATGGGTAGTGTTGGTGAACTTCTACTTGAGGGTCCCCTCCTAGGCTCGGGCTATCTGAATGATGCAAACAAAACTGCAGAGGCCTTCATTGAAAACCCTACATGGTTATCACAGGGCTCTTCCAAGTACCCGGGTCGTACTGGACGTCTGTACAAGACCGGTGATCTGGTGAAATACACCGCAGATGGCAGTTTGCTCTTCATCAGCCGCAAAGACGAACAGGTCAAGATCCGAGGCCAGCGTGTTGAGCTTGGAGAGATCGAGCACGCCATTCGCAGCCATGAGCAGGTAAAAGATGCCGTTGTCGTCTTGACACACGAAGAGAATCAAGATCCTTGGATTGCTGGATTCCTTACCCTGCAGGATCACAGCCAGACTGTATTGCAGGAACAAGAAACAAATGGCAATGATAAAAACATGGAACATACAGACGGGTGGGAACAGCGGTTTGATGACGATTATTTGACCCTTGTATCAATGCGCCCCCAGTCCATCGGACGCGACTTTCAGGGCTGGACGTCTATGTATGATGGGAGCGATATTGACCAGGGAGAGATGAATGAGTGGTTGGACGACACCATCGCGTCAATTCGCAATGGCAAACCATCTGGTCATGTTCTCGAGATTGGGACAGGCTCCGGAATGATTCTGTTCAACCTCCTCGATGGGCTTGAGAGCTATACTGGCCTTGAACCTTCGGGACGGGCAGTAGACTTCGTCTCCAAGGCTGCCAAATCAGTGCCTGCGGCAGCAGACAAAGTGACCATGTTCAAGGGCACTGCAGCCGAACTTGGGCGGTTCAGTCATAACCTTTCTCCCAGCCTCGTGGTCTTGAACTCGGTCATACAGTACTTTCCTAATCAATCATACCTGCTCAAAACGATACAAGAGCTTGTACAGCTGAAGGGAGTAAAGACGATTTTCTTGGGAGATGTTCGCTCATTGGCGCTTCACGATGAGTTTCTGGCTGCGAGGGCATACCACATCACAGGAGGAAAAGCCACCAAGCACGACTTTCGTCGCATAATGGACGACTTGAGACAAGCTGAAGCGGAGCTGCTTGTCGATCCAGGCTTTTTTACCCAACTGCCGGGTAAGATAGACAAGATCGAACACGTCGAGATTTTGCCAAAACGTATGCGCGCATCCAATGAGCTGAGCACCTATCGGTACGAAGCCGTCATCCACGTCAAGTCTGAAGGCCAGCCCAGTCGAGAAATTCACGAGGTTGGGGGAATGGAGTGGATCGACTTTCAGGCTGAGAATCTAACCCGGGAGTCACTGCTTGCCATGGTGCAAAATGAAATCGGCACTTCAGTATCCATCGGCGTAAGCAATATTCGGCACAGCAAATCGAGCTTCACGAGCCATGTTATTTCGTCACATCTCGATCAGGGAACGGAAGCCAGTGATGATGTCAATTGGCTTTCCGTGTCTCAAAAATCTTCTCAAAAGAAGCCTTCCATGTCGGCTCTTGATCTGGTCGAATTGGCCGAGCAGGCGGGCTGCCGTGTGGATCTCAGCTGGGCTCGGCAGTTCTCACAGCGCGGTGGCATCGACGCCATCTTTCACCTGCAACAACCAACCAACGGCGAGAGCCGGGTTATGTTCAGGTTCCCCACTGATCACCGGGGTCGAGAGAATGCCGCTCTCTGCAGCCAACCACTGCTGCGTCAAATGAGACAGGAGATCCAAAAGGACTTGGACCAGATCTTGCGGGCCCAGCTCCCTACCTACATGGTCCCGAGGACGATCACGGTTCTAGACAAGATTCCCCTAAACGACAATGGCAAGGTTGATCGCCGAGCGCTCGGGGCGATCATCGCAAGCCAGGCGGCAGGGCGGGAGCCAGCCACGCAGCATGTCTCAGAAGCAGAGAGCCAGATACGCGACATTTGGGGAGAGGTCCTGGGTATTGAACCAGCCAAAATTGCACCGAGCGACAGCTTCTTCAAGATTGGCGGCGATTCCATAGCTGCCATGAAATTGGTTGGGCTGGCTCGCAAGGCGGGAATTGAGCTGACGGTAAGACACTTGCTTCAACATCCAAGGCTGCAGGATCTCGTTCAGGCGGTGGCGTAGGAGATCAGCGGTGATGGTGCTTGGGAAGGTATAGTCAAGTGGGCCTATGAACCTCAAGATCACCCTTTTTTTCCTTTTTTGTCTGAGAACTATGAGTTCCTTGATTGTTGATCACGTAACATCAAGTCAAGCGTCAGCCGCTAGTATCGGACTCTATCTCGAAAGACCTTGCTTTCCCGCACTCTATTATCCGTAGTGTCATACATCGGGCGGAAATAAACAGAAAAATGACTGGCTGAGCTCTTCCTGGCGGTGGAAATGTCTTAAACCTCTTGGCAAGCGCACTTCGGGAGCCGTGCTGAACGAGTGCACGTCCAAAAAGCAATTGAGAGACGTACTATTGCTAGTGATTCATTAGTTGCCAATCTCCCCCCTGAGGGAGTTCTGAGACTCAAACCAGTGATTAATATATGGTTATTTTACGCAATTCTAGCCCTTCCAAGTGGCGTTGGAACCAGGCAGTGCGCTAAAAAAATTAAAAAAAAAATCTTTTTTGTTCATGAAATCTTTCATCTCTCTGTGCACATTCTCTTCGTGTGAACAGCCACCCTGCTCCTCCATCAATCCAAAAGAGCACGACATCTTCAGACGGGATGTCCAAATCTTGCGAGAATTCGTTGAGCATCATGACGCAGCACACAACAATGGACTCCACAACTCCGCTTCTCCCCCAGGACCGAAATCCGTCACATTCGTATATCTGCGACTTGCCGAAATCTTCACAAAAGTCCTCCAGTCAGGCAGAGCGGAATAAAAGCCTTTCCAGCCCCAAATTCCAAATTCTACTGCTGTGTTTTGCACGTCTCATGGAACCGATGGCCTTCTTCTCCATCTTTCCATACATCGCCCAGATGGTGGAGCGTAATGGGAAGCTACCAGAGGCTGAAATCGGCTTCTACAGCGGCCTGATTGAATCGCTTTTCTCTGCCACACAGGCTTTAGTCTTGGTATTCTGGGGCTCTATGGCGGACCGAGTAGGCGGTAAGACTATGCTTGTCTGGAGTCTTCTGGGTACGGCTGCCGGGTCAGTTCTCTTTGGATTTGCTTCATCTCTGTGGACAATGACTTTATTCCGATGCTTCACGGGGCTAGTATCGGGAGGTAATGTTGTCATCCGGGCGATGATAGGGGAGCGCTGCACGACGGCCGAGTCGAGGACTCAGGCTTTCAGCTGGTATTCCTTAGCTGGTAATTTGGCACTTTTCCTTGGACCTCTCATCGGCGGCGCGCTAGCTAACCCGGCGAGTCAATACCCGGCGGTGTGCAAGGGCATCGAATTGTTTGAAAGCTTTCCATTTGCACTGCCGGGGATAGCCGTGGGAGTTTTGAGTGCCATGAGTGCAATTGTCATCGCATTCTGCGTCGACGAGGCGGAACAAGAAAAGCAGTCCATTTCAGACGCTGATCCCTCTGCCACTTCATCGGGGCTCGACTGGGCTTTGATATGGGAGCTGATCAAGGCTCCAGGCGTTAGCGCTATGCTCTGTGCGTTCGTCCACGTTATGTTAATTGGATCCGCCTTCATGGCCGTCGGAAGTCTTACTCTCTATACAGGAGTAGGTCGAGGTGGAATGGGGTTCTCAGCCCACCAGATTGCCATGTACATGACGGTGCAGGGTGCTGCCGAGGCAGTCTGGCTGTTGCTTGTATTTCCACCTCTGCACCGTCGACTCGGCACCAGAGGCATCATCTTCGCCGGAGTCGCTGCATTTCCCCTCTTTTTCGCCGGATATATCCTAATGAACGCATTCCTTCGCAACGGAAGCTCAGCGGCCTTTATGTCCTACCAAGTTGTTCTGGGCGCAATGGCACTCCTTGGACCTGGTGTCTTCATGGTCATCACGGCAGTGCAGCTGGGACTACAAGAAGTGTCACCTAGCCCGCGCACGCTGGGGACGCTCAACGCAATCGCGGAATCAGCTTCTAGTCTGGTTAGATCTGTGGTTCCCGCCATAAGTACAATGACCTTTGCGGTCGGTGTCCGTGATCAGATCATGGACGGTTACCTAGTCTGGGTTATCCTGATTCTTCTTGGTGGCTCTCTTGCTATTAGTGTGACACGACTCCCAGGAAGGAGCAAAGTATAGATGTTATGTCTCGTCAGCCATTTGAAGCCTGCGATTCCATTTTATCTCTACTTCTTTCCCCGTTTCCTGTACTGCAAACTATCATGTATAGTTGGATGCTATGCCGCCAAGTTCATATTACATGGACGGCTGAGTTAGTGGTCGACTCGATTTGGCAAATTTCGCGAATGGATACTGAATTCGAGGCAGCAAAAGTTCTATTGCTGTATTTTTTATGTCTTCTACCCTTTATGACTTAATGATGGGGACGTTGTATCTGCGATGGTTTAATATATCTATATGTCTTGAGGCATAACACTACGATTGAGCTGAACAACCGTCCTGAGCAGAATCTCAGCACTCACAACAAATCCCCCGTTGCAACCATCCATAGAATCATACTAAAATCAGGCGTTTATGTAGGTGCAAAAACAACGAACACCATTAGTGTCGAAAATCCTTAGCCAACACCCGCCCATAAAAGGAATCAGGTAGTCGTGCTCTGATCCTTGGAGTTACTTAACTGTCCACCCATGTTCAAGAAGCTCTGCCGCTTCTTCTATACTCATTCCTGCCGTTTCCGGGTACATGAGGTAAATAAGATAGTATCCAATGATACATATTCCTGCGTACAGCACCATCGTCCAGGCTGGGGTTAAGGCATCAGTCAATGGCAGAAACGTCAGGCCAATGATAAAGTTGCTCCCCCAAGCAGCTGCCATGGCCACGCCACTGCCCAAAGACCGTACAGCAAGCGGATATAGTTCACTCTGCATCGCTGGGACATTGCCGAGGCCTAAGGCGAATGAAGCCACAAAAAGAATAATACTTGTCAGCACGATAATCGCTGCGCCACCGTGATCTGACTCTTGGGGTAACTTGGGAGATACCCCGGTCGGCAAAGAATGAAACCCAGTCGCCGCCAAGAACAGTCCGAGAATCATGAATGGGAGAGACCGAAGGAGCATCCGTCGTCTACCAACTTTATCAATAAGGACGAGCGAAATGGCGGTAAAGGTGAAGTTTGTTGAAGCAATAGCTAGCGAAGCCAAGGTTGGATTCTTGAAGCCCACTAACTCGAAAATTGTAGCTGAGAAGTACATGAGCGAGTTCTACAAACAGCGGTTAGGTTAGTCATAAGCGCCGGGTACGCGATGCTTTAGGGAGTACCCACAAAGCCACAGAATTGTTGAAGCACCATCAGTAAAATTGCAATGGTCAGTCCTCTGCGATAGCGATGTTGGCTAAGAAGTTCCTTCCATGGGTCCAGCCACTGGAACCGGCCTTGTCCTGTCGCTTGTCTGGACTGCCGTGCTGTTCTCAACTCTCCAACATCGGCCTGGATGTTGTTGATCAACGTTTCCGTAAGATGTTCGGAATTCGCGTCGTTGCCATAAATCCTTTGTAGAACGTGCTTGGCCTCAGTAATACGACCAACCATGACCAGCCAGCGAGGTGTGTCGGGCATGAAGCTAATGAGAAGAGCCTGGGTGCCTGCTGGCACTATTCCGAGTCCGAAAGTCCATCGCCAACCAGTAGCTTCCAATCCCCAGGCTGCAAACATGCTCGCAGTCATGAAACCCGCAATCTGTCCTAACGTGGTCAAAAGAATAGTTGCCGTGATCAACATTCCTCGGCGTGACGCTGGTGCTATCTCCGATATGTATAGCGGGACGACCACGCTCGAAAAGGCCACTGCCGCGCCGATTGTGCATCGTCCTATGACAGCAAAAGTGATGGTCTTGCAGAACGCTAGGAAGACCGAAGCCGCGATAAAGAGCACGTCAGCATAGAGCAATAATCGCTTGCGGCCTAATTTATCAGCGAGTAGCGATGCAAATGGAGCCGTGAGAAGTGCAAAAAAGGCTGTGGCTGAGGTAATCATCGCTTTGTCTAACGACGTGAGGTCATGGCCAGAGAGTGAAGAGCCGATAGAGACAAGGGCTGCGGAAGTGACACCAGTCTCATCTGGCATTGAGGTCAGTGCAATGCCACCTGGCTACCATAATCAAAACGTACATCCAGATAGCATGCTGCTGATGCCAGAGGCGAAAGTGATTGTGAGGACAAACGGAGTGAGTTTTGTCCTGGTTTCTTTTTTCCCTTCTGTCGGCAAAGGCTGGTGCGTAGACAGCAATGGATCATGCTCGGAATCCATGGTTGTTTTTGTTGGAGTTTTCAATTCCTCGGAACCTAAAGATAAATTTGTTGAAGGAAGAGGGAATGCACAGACCTATGATTCTCCGAAAGCGCCATTGATTATATACTCGCTGTCCAAGGCTTGGCTGTAAGACATGAGCCGCTTTGGGAGGCTTGCAGCAGCGCTGCTGACATCCCTTAGATAACCCTCTGAGACAGAGGGCGCCCCCGCTGATACCACGCAGTCAAGAATCCTTGTCCTTCAAGTGGGGAAAAGTACTGGCCTTTCATAAGGTACGTTGGATTATGCAAGTTTGGATATCATTCTTCTGGATAGTGTAACAATAACATCCACTAATAGCTTACCTCTACCTTGTCATCCTGTCGCAATGTTTTTGGTCTAATGACTCTACCGACATCGTATTTTTGAGCCCGTCCAAGCTTTATGATGAGTGTTATATAATATGACAAATCATACAGATCAAGATCTTGGTGGTGCGCCAGGGTCCCGTGGAACGCCCTATCACATTTCGAGACACGGGGAGCCCATTTCACACCGGTCGCCTATTTTTGCAGCACATCATTTCTTCATGCAGACTGCTAACTCGATATGTGTGGTTGCAGATGGTGATCTACACCGAGTTCTCTCTTACCCCCTCAAATCGGTGCTGTGCCGCCTATACACATTATCATGAAACAGTTAGGTGCTTATCGTTACACAATTACTACTGAGGATTTATTTGATTGACTATGATATTACGATGTATATGAGATAATAAGGAGAAGAGGGAACCATAGTGTAGGCAAAATATAGATATTAAATACCTGCGTGGAATTTTGGTAGATTAAACAGTCAGAGAGTACCTCAAAGCCCTGCTCTAATGTACGCGGGCGCTCTCGAGGCTCTCGACCAAGATTAGCCGTAAAGAGCATGCGCTCAGCCCCAGCCTCCGGAACTGGTTGAGTAACAACAAAGTTGTAGATAAAGATCAAGTTCAATACGTATTGGTAGGACTGACGGAGAGAGCTGTTTGGGATATTCAGTGACAGGTGCCGGACTCGTGGTGAGAGACCGGTTTGAATGGGTCTGCCCCCGGAGCCGATCAGAAAAGGGGAACCAATAACAAAACTTTTTATGAAATGCGCATCTTCTTTAATTGGCCGGAATTATTGCCTTAAAAAGCTCTCGATTTCCCGTTTTGCTTGTCTCAAGAGCACACAAATGCCATGTCTGGGTCACCTGCGTCTAGGTATGCCAAGGTAGTGAAGCAAGCAAATATAGAAGGAGGCTTTGAGAGGTGACCCTTAACTTGTAGGGTGACTGATAGTTAAAGGAGTCCTACCTTCTAAAACCTGAAGACCGTCTCGTGACTTGTGGTTGCTCCCTGCAACAGCGAACTTAGCACACTGGTTACTCTGCGTACTATCCCAGATTTTGTATGGAGCATGATATCTTTTAAGGCAAAAGTCCTGACTGGTGTTTTGAGACTTTTAATACTCCTTTTCTGATACAGTCTCGGGTATAAAGTAGATAGGATTATAAATATTGGAAATATTGGCATGAATATGTCAAACAACGAACCTAGCGTTGAGGGTTATCAACCCAAATGCTACCCTGGAATGGATTTTTTGGATCGTTTGATCGGGCGAAGTGGGGTGTTTCGGCTGTCGGCCAAACCCTACCAGCCGGGCATGTGGCTAAAACCAAAAAAGAGGAATACTAGCAAGCACGCACGCACCATTACCGCGTTACGGCAAACCGTTGGCATGCCTATACCACCACGGCCTGCCATCTTTAGATGGGCAAAATTCAATCTAGAAGCGCTGCTTTCGCTTGCACAGAATCTTTGAGGTCGATCATGCACCTGTGACAAGTCCAAGACCCCCAAAACCGGCAGTATGAACTGGGTGGTTTTCATCGCCTTTGACGATGGTGTTCAGTGGGTATTTCGTTCTCCACGCTACGACACTCTTATGTTCGCCGGCGAGACCGCGGCCAAGATACTTATAAGTGAAGCAAGTACATTGAAATACCTTGAAACTCATTGTTCAGTCCCAGTTCCGAAAGTGTACTCATATAGGTAAGATGGACCGGCCTAACAATGAGCTATCATAATGACACAATATTCAGTGGCAACCACAAGAATGATATTGGGGTGCCTTATATCCTCCAGAGCAAAGCCCCCGGCCGCCCTCTCTCAGATTATCGCTGGACCGAAACCTCAATTCAACCTCCCGGATTCACACATCCCTCACAGCTCCCACTTTCCGACGAGGACCGACAAAAGATCATGAATCAGCTTGGGGCCATCATGTCACGTCTGTCGAATGTCCATTTTTCTAAGATTGGATCACTATTCGAAGACGATGATGGAGGCTTTTCGGTTCGCGAATGTTTGTCTCCAGTCTTGACCTGGCAATCAAGAGACTCACTTGAGACAGAACTAGACCGGGGCCCCTTTTCTCAAGAAGACTGCTATCTTACATCTTTAATATCGGCATTTGTATCTCATGCAGAAGAGCTCCCACTCTCGCCGTGCCTGTTCTTCTCACCACTGCCCAAACCGGCTGATTATCTTACTTGGGATAGCTACAAGGCAGCTGTGGATAGACGCAGTGACTTCATAGTGATCGGCGACAAGCTTGAAGGTAGCAAGAACCGGCTTGATTACTCTATCGCAGGTCAGATACTCGAGGAAATGGTGCCGCTACTTTTGTCCCAGTCGACCGAGTTTACAATATCTCATCCGGACCTCCACACTGGCAATATATTTGTTGACGAGGAACTAAACGTCACAAGCATCATCGATTGGGCCTCTTCAACAACAGGTCCAGTTACTGAGTTACTTGCGACGCCAGGGCTCGCGGGTCCCTCAAGACCACCTTCATCTTCTCTCGTCGCTTCCTTTCGCGCCGGCTTTTCTGAAGAGTCTCGCAACGTGGAACAGGATATGTGGGACATGTCTGAAATTATATGGAGTTTTTCTCGCCTAGTGCGTCTGCTTTCCGGTCAGGATCTTGTCTTATTCCAGAGGTTGTATGAGCTTGCTCACAAGTCTGAGATGGAGACGCTGTCGGACTCAATAGACTATGGCAGGCTTTTTCACGAGCGAGCTATGCTCCCAAGAAACAAGCTACTGCTGTCAAGATTGAGTGAAGATGACCTACCGGACGTAGAAGTCAAAGGAAGAGAGAAAGAAATCCTTTCAGGTGCCAAGTTGGAGAGGCTAGCTGTTGCGAGAAAGTTAACGATAATGTCAGAAATGAACTCAGGGTTCGTCGGAGATAAAAGATTGTGGCAGTGGCTTGACAAAGCTTTGGAAGAGAATGAGCGCGCTGTCTACCTATATGATGGGCCTATGCGCTAAAAAGGTCTCTTTCATGAACCGTGATGCGGTGGGGTTTGGCTGATACCCGAGAGGCCCCTTAATATTAACCAGTTGCCGTTTTATAAATGAATGGTTGGCTAATAGATAGTATCTCAGATGATGGAGTCGCTGGTAGCTGAGTGCGCCGGCATTGGCATCTTTAAGCACCCTCTGACGATGTAAACCGTGGCCATAGTGGCTATCCATCATTTTCCATTTTGTGCAGACGGGTATGACAAAATGGTAAGCTTCATGAGGATCGCGCCGTCTCATGGACTTCCACCCTCACCCTCAGGCATGTCATCTGGAATGAACATAATAAGGAGCTTTTACTAACAGCTGGTTTAGGGCTAAGTCTCGGCACACTCATTTCGATTGCTTCGACAATACTGATAAGGATGCAACAATAGGGTGCTTATGGAAAGCCTAGTCAGTTTTACAGAGTTGGAACGTATGGCGAGGAATGGAGTTATGATATGGTTTGCACTGAAGATTGTAGTTGGTGTAACTACGACGAGGGAAGGCAAGAAAGCATCATCTAAATTAATAGACTCTCTTTTACTGATGCTTCACGAATAGTCCCAGGCTGAGAAGCAAGGAACTAGTTTCTTTCTAAATCCCTGGGCCAAAGGAAATAAATAAGGTTTACTTCAAGGCCTCAAGTTCCTTCTTTTCACTGTCTCCAAGAAGATCCAAGGCTTCTCGACGTGTTGGAGCCGACGCATCGAAGTATGACTTCTCAGCCAAAGACGTCACGCGAGTGCCATGTCGCGGCTCCCTTCCGCTATAGTCCCAACTGGCGTTATGGATGGTGATGCTTTATTTTGTCAGTACTAGTCTGTCATCAATCTTTAGGCTACTCACCGATTGTCCCAAAGTGCCGAAGTCCTGGCAGTCCACTTAAAACGCACTTGGATGTCAATGTTCTTCTCATAAACATCATATAAATAGTTGAGAATGACATCGCTTTCTGCCTTGTCAAGGCCAACGATTCTGTCAGTCATGGCGCGATTTACCCAGAGAGCTTTCCAGCCCGTTGCCGGATGAACGCGCACTATAGGGTGAATCCTCTCAACCCATTTTGGACCTTCTTCGGGATGTTCACGGTCGAGATATGGATGGGCGGATCTATACACGGCGGATCGACCATCAATGATCTTGCGGAACTCAGGGGAGAGCTTCTCGTATGCGGCGTAGCCAGAAGCCCAGAGGGTATCCCCGCCAACAGAGGGAACCGTGTCATTGTGGAGGTGAGTGATACCTGCTGGCTGTTTCTCATGGACCAGATCTGTGTGCCAGCGTGATGCACCTCCAGGTTGACGGAAAGTTGCTGGGCGCTCTGTAGCCTGAAGGTCGGGCCAGAGGACGCTAACGCCAGGAAGGCCAGGTACTTGAGGTACTTGAGGCTTGGAAGTGTTAGTGGGTATCACCAATAATATTGGTATTTGATCACTCACATGAACTTCAACCTCACCATACCATTCACCAAGTTCTTTCTGCTGCTGTGGTGAAAGATCTTGATCTCTGAAAAAGACAACACTTCGCTCCGCAATCAACAAAGCAAGTTCATCACGCTGTTGGTTAGTAAGATCCTTCAGCTGAAGACCTTCAATTTCGGTTCCGATGTACGCAGTCAGGTCTGTGACCTTGGTAGCAGCGGACAAGAGGTTCTTCTTTGACTTGTCAGCTCGAGCTCCAGCATCGATATGATCTCGCGGTTGATCCCTGATTTTGTACACATCATCGAGATACAAGGGACGAGAGGGTCGATAGGGATAGCCGTTGGATAGGTCTATGCCTGATTTCTCAAGACGTTGTCTTGCTGCTTCGGGGATTTTTAGGGTGTCTTTGATGGGCTCGGCAACATCTTTGATGCTAGGGTCAATAGGCGCCGGGACCATGCTGCTTAAATTGAGTTGTTTTTTACGGGATCTTGTTTCGTTGCAGAATTATGTTTGTATTTGTCGATGGAGGGGTGAATACAGCATATTCATATACCATCATCAACCCCTCATTGCCGTTACACTGATTCCGAGTTGGTTGGTCACGCCATGATGGCAGGCGATGACCAAAACAAATTGAAATGGACTTCATTGGTTGGCATTCAATATGCGATATGCAAAGTGATTGCAACATGAACAATTGACCAATTCGATCTCTGTGATATTGCGCCATTTAATAATCTTGACTTAAGAGAGACATAGTAGCTTCCTTCCTATGTAACGGAGGGTGGCATATATTTACGGATTTGTCAGACAGCGCATGGCAAGGCAAAAGAGTCCAATGGTCCATCACTTCGTTATAATGTTAGTACAGGATTACCAATGTTTGTGCACTGATTAAAAAACAATTGATTTTTAAGTATAAAACTCCTTCTTGATGTGATTATAGCTTCGCGCGAGGAATAGCCGCCAGCTCCTGACTTTCACTACTCCTCCAAACAGCCGCAGCCTTGGGCTTACTATCCTTCCACTGCCACTTAGGCTGAGTCTGCTTCTCCTCAACCAGAAGCTTATGAACAAACTGACCAAAGATAGGCAGCATCTTGAACCCATGGCCACTATCTCCGCTAAGAACCGCCAACGATGCATTGGTTCCGGGGACGTAATCGATGATGAAATCCGAGTCATCTGTATCAGCGAACCAGCAGAGATGCTGATCGATCAGAGGCCGATCTGCTAGTTGTGGAAATACTTCTTTTAGAAGTAGTCGGATGTGAGTCTCATCTTCCAGTGGCATGAATTGCGAGCCATCGAGGTCGGGAAATGGAATGGATAGACCATCCTTGGAGTACGCGTAGTTGGTATAAGCACCGCCCATGTGGCAGAACTTGAGTTTCTTGGTTTTCAGATCGGGCTCAAAGAAGAAAGCAAGATCTCGAACGTTGGTGACGGGAATGCCCTTGAGTTCAGCGGCTTCTTTGTCTGTGAGCTGAATATGCGCAACTCCCCAGGCACGTCCGGTCATTTGCTTGCCGATACGTGGGAGGATATTGGCAGCATCAGCACCTAGTGCGACAATGGTCTTATCTGCTGAGTGAATGGTGCCGCCTCGAGTCCTGGCACCTATACACTTTGTGCCCTCTCTGCTGGAAGCATAAAGTAGTGACTCGACCTCACCATCCTTCTTTCCAAGGTGAAACTTGACACCGAGCTTGACACACTGCTCATAAACAGCTCTCAAAGCATTAGCGGAATGACCATACCCAGCAAGCTTATTGTGATATCCGGAGAAGCCGTTGAGAGGGCCTTTGAATTTTGGAACAAGCTTCTTGATCTCTTGGCTACTGTTCACACGCGTGGTCTGGCCATTGAAAGCTGGGTTCTTCTGAAGTGACTGGAAATAGCTCTCAACAGCACCTTTAGTATTCTGAGCAGCCTTGCCGGATGTGACGTTCAGAAAGCCAGTTTGGTGATAATGTGGGGTGTAGAGAGGGTCTGATTGCCATTTTCGGATTGCGTCCTACAAGGTTTCAGTAACGGTTTGCAAAGAAGCGGAATCGTTGTAACTTACGAGCGCCAATTGAGTGTAAAAGTCGTCAGCGTACTCGGCACGGATGACCTTGTTGAGATCATAAGCGGCAGAGAAACGACTTGGGACGTCGACGTCCTTCTCAAGGATTGTGATATTCTTGTATCCTTTCTGAGCAAGCTCAAATGCCGTCGCTAATCCGAAGCATCCGCCTCCAAGAATGAGAATTGACTGATTTGTATTGTCTGCTGACATGATGTTCTGATATGTAGTGAGTCTCCTACGCTGGGTGCAGAGTAATGGCGACGCCAATTGAAGTTTCCGAGAGCAATTATTAATAATTATAATATGAGGAAATAAGACAGATCAAAATTGAGGGACATGAATCCAGTTCTTAAGTTGTTCTGGAAGAATGGCTGGCATCGGGTCATGATCCGATATCGCTAACCAGTCTGCATCAACAGGACTGGAAAAGGGAATCCCTCTGGTTGGACGAGACAGCTAAAGTTCCGGATCCCACTCACGAGGACCGCCAAATCAGCTAGCTTAGCCGCCAAAAGATACGCTGTCCGCCACCAGAGATAACTCATCTCCACTAATCGGGTTCATCTTCCCCGCTTCACCGGCCGATACCCCGGATTATCAGATCACCTGGTCATGGCTGAGGGAACACTGCATGGGTTAATACTACATGTACCCTTACTCAAAGATAATGCAGGACTATACCAGCTTATCAATTGAGTTCCAATATCGGTTTTACTAACTGGGAAACTTACCTTGTGATCTACTTGCATCATTTGTTTGCTGCTATGCCCTAACTTTACAATTCCCCGCAAGCAATAATAGAGGTCAAATGCAGATTATGGGGAATTGATCTACCTTTCATTTGCCCCCGGTTCCCTTGCCGGTGTCTGGACACGTGCTCACTACGGGGTTCGGGAATATCATCAACGGAAGCCGTTCCGAGCATCGTATTCTCCGCCCCACCCGCATGCGACGTTTAATCAAGGGTAGCTAACTTACAAACTCTCCGGTGGTTTCTCAGTGCTGATATTACCTTTCTGTACTTACGCAGACAGAACATGCCTTATTTTTTTTATATTTTTTTTGATCAGATTGGAACGTTTTTCATTTACAAAAGACAGGGGGGAAATATACACATGAGAGCTTCCTTGTCCCATAAGCGTTGCGTTGATACTATCAACCTAATAGAGTAAGTGGTTGGAACCCATCAAATACATTTGATGCAATTATTGCACTTCGTTCCACATCCAAAGCTTCACATCCCATGCCATGACAATGCCGTATCTCAGCAATTCAATTGAGACACTGTGAAGAATGGATGAAGGTGTAAAAACACCAAAGAAGCATCTTCCTGTCTCACGTGTAAAATTTACTTTTTTCTTCTCGACTCAAGACGACCTTAGCGACGGAGCTTTAAGCCCGGGAACGCAACCAATTGTGAAAAAGTTTCATAGGTCTTGTTTCAACATCTAGAGGCACATGTGCCCCTCTACCCTTTTTATGAACTACTCCAACCCTTGCACTACAATGAGGGTGTTCTAGGCCTGGCGAAGACTTCGCTCTGGTATTTTAGCTAGTTGCCACTAAATGGCAATACATTGGCGCGCTAAGCTCGCTACCAAGGCTAGCTACCACTAACTCTCTAGGCTATTACACGACGAGTCCGAAAAAAGAAACACAGGTGGCCCGGTGCGTATTCTTTAAGCAAAAGAGGCTTGCTGAAGACGCCTAGTGGCGAGCTGCGCTGAGCCCTAGATCTTATGCACTGAGCGCTGCAATGCGAGCTGAATGTGAGACTTGTACGCGACACATTTCCGTCGTGGTACAATTGGAACATAAAAGGAGGCTAATCCCCAAAGCTGTGCTAAACTCTTCGGTATCAACTGTTAAGAGTTGTACCTTTATTTCCTGAGCAAACAACCACCCTGGAGTTATTGAGGATGCAACTCGCACCGACGAGTACAAGAAGCTTATCCTATGTTTCGACGGTACCGGCAATACTTTCAGCGGTCATAATGGGGATACAAATGTCGTCAAAATTCTCCGCAAGCTCGATCGCAACCATCACAACCAATTTCATTACTACCAGAGTATGTTGACCTTTTAAGTAAAGATATCTCTTTCTAACAACTCGAAAGCTGGCATCGGCACTTATGATACCAATGGATCCTCTGTTAACAAGTCGACAATTGGCGAGGTCAAAAGTAAGGTCTCAAAGGTTATGGACCGAGGTTTTGGGACAACCTTTGACGCCCATGTCATGGCCGGCTATCGCTTTTTGATGCGATATTACGAAGATGTGGGTTCTGTATCACCTGTAATTCCATTCCTGCCGCTGACCTAAGGGATTATAGGATGCCAAAATTTATATCTTCGGCTTCAGCCGTGGTGCTTGCACTGCCAAGTATCTGGCACGTTTAGTGAACAAGGTTGGCCTTCTGTGCAAGGGTAACGAGGAGATGGTCCCTTTCGCATATCGGCTCTATCTGGATACTCTCAAGCATGAGAGTGCCGACCGTGTCGCTGCACAGAAGGCAGAGAACAAGACCGCCGACAATTCAAGCAGCACCGGGACTAATGGTCATCACCATGACGGTGACGCATCCTATATGTCCATAAAAAAGGCAAAAAGGGCCAGGATATCTGGGAAGTATGGTTTCCTGGTAACCACGGTGATATCGGCGGTGGTTGGCCTGCCTAGAAGGAAGCTGCTAAGGCTGCTGCAGAGGATGCTAATGAGCTGCTTGTCGATGTCGAGAGGGACTATGCTCTGCAGATGAGTGATATGGCTCTAGGATGGATGATTCGTGAGGTCGATCGTGTGGGCCAGGCAGAACCCCTCGCTGCAGTCCATTAGTTCGATCAAAAGCTGAAAGAATTTAAGGGCTGGATGAACAAGGAGCGTGTTCAAACCAACGTCGTCAAAGGCTTCATGCATGACTGCCTGTCTTGGGGACGCGGTCCGACCTTTTTCATGGTCTTGATGTGGAATATCATGGGTAAGTCAGGGTTTGACTGGTCAAAACCGCAAAATGGCTACTAATATTGCCTCTTAGGGCTCTTCTTCCTTGTTCCTCGATGGGAGCTGAACGATGATAAGGATGAGTCGAAGGTTGGATGGGAACCTTATAAATTTTGGCCAAACAACAGCTCCTACCGCGACACCCCAAGAGGCGCGATCCTGCACCAGTCCTTGATCGGACGACTAGAGGGCATGGAAGATTACAGGCCCCAAAACAACCATGGGACTGTCAATGGTAAACAGGGCGCAGCATGCTTGCAAGTTGAAAACGGGAAGGTTCGTGGCATGGAGCCCTACAAATTTCAGAAGGATATCGGTCGTCCCTACAAGGAGGATCCTTGGGATTAACGACATGCTACTTTTAGATTGAATTAATATTTATATCTAGAGGGGCTTGGAAATACAGCAACATACGTCTGGGTACGTTGTGTGTAGTTTGATTTTGACTTTTATCAGTTTGCTCATGGCTGTAACTTCAAATCTTAAGTCTTTGGTGGATCAATAGCATTTATCTGATATTTGCATTGGAAATTATGCTGTGACAATACCGTATCTCAGCAAACCCATTGAAGCACCGATAACGATAGCCAAGGGTGGAGGAACACCAAAGAAGCGACCTCCAACAAAAGCCGTTGCAGTGACAACGACCCACCAAGGATCATCAGCTAGACTTTTGCCAGACTGAAAACCTTGATCAATATATCCAACTTGCCAAATCCGATAAACGGCCGTGTAGATCAAACCAACAGCGCCAGCATTGACACCTCTCATAGCAGACTTCACCCAACGCCGAGATCTCAACACTCCCCAGACACCCATTGTTCCATGAACAAGAACCATTCCTGGAACGAACATGCCAAGGTAAGCTAACATGGCCCCCGCAATAGCAGGATATCCGTTATTAGCCGCTGTCAAGCCTCCCAAAAACACAGCAAAGTTAAAGTTTGGTCCCGGGAAAGCTTGGACAATAGCGAGGCCGATCAAGAAGTCACGCGGTGTCACCCATCCCTCGGCAACGATGTACTCGCGCAGGAGAGGAATGACCACGGGACCGCCTCCAAAAATGATAGTTCCGGCAAGGTACAAGTTGGCGAAGAGTTTGTACAGGAGGGGAACCTTGGGCAAGGTTCGAATGGCGACTATGACGACGAAGCTGACTAGGAAGGCTGCGATAATTGCTGTACCGGTTTTCCATGAGAAATTCAAGCGGTATTCCTGCGGGACGACGCGTGGCTCATCTTCTCTTGACTCCGACGCTTCTTGCTCGCGAAGGGCGATGTTTGAATCATTGACGTTCCTGTCTGTTCCACTCTCAGCTCCTTGAATACTCTCGTTCTCAATTGATCTTCCTCTTCTCATCCTGAAAAAGGCAGCTTTCACCGCTCGAACCGGAGGGTGAAGCCAGCGGTAGTCATAAACAATAGTACAACATCCACCGGCAGCAATAAGAGCTGGAAAGTACCAAAGAGCGTTATATAAGATTCCAGTGGCCGCGGTGATCGAAAGAACAAGTCTTGTAGGTTGGTCTGTGATTGACTTCTCCGAAAGTTCAACTGCAGCCTGGGCAATAATCCCCACTGTCGCGGCATTCAGACCCGATAGTAAAGCATATACAGCACGAGGTAGAGTGTCGTCAATGTCGGAGACTCCAACAGACAGCGCAAACATGCCAAAGGCTCCAGGTAAACTATACACAAGCGGTTAGTTATGCCAGCAAGCCTAAGCTTTGGAATCGTCGTTCACCTCCAAATGAGAAAGGCAAGGATAGCGTCAAATACACCGCCATGTATCAGATTGATACAGTACAGCATCTTTGTGCTCCCAGGTCCTGAAAGTGCCTGAGCGACGCTGAAAAGCTCTTGATACTGGTCATGGTCATTAGTCTTGCTCTACACTACCCAGAAGTGATAGGAAAACGTACAATTTGCTCATCGATCCAAGCCAACTTGTTAACGAACTTGTCATGAAACTGCTTCTGTCAGAAATCGTGTAGATAAAGGCATGAGGAATTATTTGCTGACAATTTTGAAGTGAACAGGAGGTCCACCGAATGAGGTGAAGCCGAGATGCCAATTGACCTTGAGTGTTTGGAGGCCGCGATCTGCGGCTCTGCGCATGGTGTTTTCCCAGCCGCCGACGACCATAGTGAGCGCGTTCAACCTATCGCTATTGTGTCCACGGAATAGTTGTAAAAGACGAAAACGTTCTTGATCTTGTCTTCGCACCTTATCTTAGAGTTATTTCGCGTCATTGGATCTAAACCTCTTTCATCCCTTGGCTTGGTCTTCATCAACCAATCATAACGAGGGAGTGTCAAGTACCCTTCCTCTCACTGTGGATATTAGAAGCATTGCCAAGCTACACTACTGAATTCCAGTTCTTGCAGCTGATGAGGCTTACTAACCCGCCAATGCCGAAGCGGTAATCGAACACGTATTATGCTATCGAAGAACGTTTCGAATTCAGTCGGTCTTTGCATTCACTGCTCTTAGACATCTTTTTTCTCATCTGGTTAGTTTGTGTTTGAGCCGATTACACTTAATACTTACGACGCAGTTGACGGCATGGCCAGACTCATACTAGCCGAAACCTCTGTACTGGAACTCTTCTTTTCTTCAATGCTTGCTCTGACATTCGTGGATCCTGCACCGTGTAGTCCCCGTATCCTTCATGTCCCCAAATCGGCAAGTATCCATGTAGTATCACTTCATCAAATCCATCTTCCAAGGGCACATCATCCATACGAGGGTCAGTGGGACGTATAGGTTCTCCCTCTTTGTAGTAGACAAGCCTGGCCTACTCCCTGTCCCATACCCTCTCCCAACCGCGAAAGTTGTCTCCAAGTAATGCTTGACCTTCAGAAAAGGCAGGGTGATATGCAGCACCTATGACGAGGTAGGAATTAGGTTCGGTATGGGGCCGTAGGACCATCGGGTAGTTCAAGCCAAGAAATACGACGATTATGTCACCGCACCGGCTTTCTAATGGAAGACGAATCCAGTTTCCATTGCGCGTTTCTGAAAGACCTCTTATCATGATATCCGGAAGCACGCCACGAATATATGCCCGTCAGTTTCCCAGGCCTCTTTAATACCCTCATCTTCCTTCATGGGGCCGCTTATCCAATGGCGTATCTTATCTCGCCAATCCTGCAGCGAAAGAAAAGACATTGGAGTTGGGGTATAGAACCTGTCCGCAGGTCAGGATCATGATCAACCTATTCAGATATTCGTCATCATGAAGTAGTAATTCAAGGTCAGCGACGGCCCGAACCATATCAATAATCACTTGACGATAACCGATTACGGTAGTTCCTTTGACTGTTTCTGGGAAAGGAATAGGGTCGCCGGATATTTCATCGCATGATACTCCAGAGACTTCTAGTATGCCAGGTTCTTTCAGGGAAGCGACATAGGCAGAATTAGCTGCCGCATTGATGTCGAGCGAATTTTGACCTAGCGGGCGCTCGAGATCCGCTACCCAGCTCGGACGCGTAGCGGCATTGCAGAGTTTCAGAAACTCTATATTTTGGTTGTATTTTGCGGTTTCGAGATGGTGGATACACGCCGAGGTGAATACCTCTTTTGTAGTCTTCGTATACTCTGGTCTGATAACCCGGGCACAGTCGTGTGTCACCAAGCCTTGAAGAGCAAATACTTTTTCTCGATTATCAGAGCATTCGTGTGACATTGATATTGACATCGACATTGCTTCTAGCCAGTTTCCTCGTTTCTCGGTGGCAAAATTGCATGCTATGATCCTGAGGCAAAATGAATCGAGGTCTACCTGCTGGGTAACAGAATCAATGAAAGTTTCAGATGGTAGAGGCTGTTGAAAGTAGAACAAAAGCAGTATGTCTTTGAACTTGCTCCATAGTATCTCTTCATCGCCCAATTTCACCACAGCCGTCTCTCGATTTGCCAAGACAATTTCTTGATACGTCCATAGTCGTTTGGGCCAGTCCAACGCAACCGTCTGCTTAAAGGCTCGCCATTCATCCAAACTCAACGGAAGGCCATCAATACCCAGTTATTTCGGTATGCCCGAGTGGTCCACGAAACTGAAGTTTTGTGAGTAGGTTTGTCTATCCATAGATGATGTTATAAGTCGATCGCCTATCTCCCGGAGCTTGTCCATAATCATGGTACTCCAAGGGGTTTCCGGGCCCAGCCAAACAATTACGCTTCGGACGAGGCGGTACACATCTGGCATGCGTTGAACCTGAGAAGAACGCTCCTCTAGATGCTGCTGGTTGATACATACAGAGTCGCACCAGATTATGCGTGGCTCGACACGGTGTCGAAGAGCACGTAGAGCGGAGGCCAGGTTGGGTCCAATATTGACAAATCCTTTCTCTTTCCATCCTGTAAGTTCATTTTGGATGTAAATACGCTCTGCCTGAGATTGGCCGCCCCAACAGTAAGATAATGCCTCAAGATCGAGGATTTCATCGTCTTCCGGTGATAAGGTTAGATACAGCAGTATACCAAGCAAAGGGTCCTGACGCATTCCGGGTTGCAATTGCAAGAACCGGAGTTCCATAGAAGCAAAGCAGTGTACAAATAACGTGGCATTTTGCGAAGTATGGTAAATATGGAAAGGAATGTAGTCAAAGAATTAAGAGTGCTCTAGGCTATATGACTGAAGTAGCCGTAGGCTAGGCAAGATGACAAAGAACACAGTTGAGTGCTCCAGGAAGATAAGCAGTAAGAGTTGAGCTCTTGAAACAAAGTGGAGGGAGCCCAATGAGGCTGTGCACAAACGCACCGCCACTAGTGGTCGGTCTTTTTCCTGGCATTTTGTAGGATGGGTGATAAGGCTGTCGATCCGGGGTATGAACCATTGCTGTGCCGCTCAAGGTTGTAAATGAAAGATGCCAAGCTAGTTTAATCAATGTGCCTGGGAGACCTATAAGCTTCACCAATCACTTGAGCCATGATACTATGACAGGATGGATGCACAAATTATCGAAGGAAATAAAAGTTTTAGCTGAGCTCAAGCTATAAATCATGTATGAAGCGAAGGTTCAAGATGAAGACCGTATCCAGTACTAAGCCATCTCCGTTTTATGACCCCTAGTTCAAGCAACCAGGACAGAGTTATTCCTTGCAGCTGAGCCTCGTACTTAGGCAGCAACCAGAACCTCAGGCTCACCATTAGAGTAGGGAACACAAACCTTTCCGTTACCATCAGCCTGAACACTACCCTGTCCAAATACCTTGTTCCAGCGCTTGTTGCTCTTTCCAGTATTGAAGCACTTCTCTCCAGAGAAACCCTGGCCTCGGTTGATAGTAAGAACAATCAGGTCGCCGTCAGCACGGCTCCAGGCATATGTGCTGTCACTAGACATAAGATGTTTGTGATCATTGCCCTTAAGACCACCAACGGCTGAGCGAGCTGCTGAGAGGCGCTTGATGTGTTGGTACAGATCATTGTTGGTGTTGAAGCCGCTGCGCCAGAGATCTTCGCGGTTGGCTGGGTCGTTACCTCCAGCGTAGCCTTGCTCGGTTCCGTAGTAGACAATGGGGATACCTCGGGCCAGGATAACGTATGCTAGAGCGTTCTTGAGGAGAGCCTTGTCGTTCTTCTGGCTTAGCCAGCGGGCGTTGTCGTGGTTGTCGATGAAAGTTCCGAGAATAGTGGGATCAGGGAACTTCTGGCTGATCTCATCATGCATAGAGACAATATCTGCGGGCTCACCCTTTTGCTGGTAGAAACGGTTCATGGGGTAGTAGATAGCGTAGTTCAAGAGTCCAGGCATGACTTTGGCATATCCAGAGAGGTAATCAGGGTTTCCGTCCCAGACCTCACCGATAGCGTAGACACCAGCGGCTTCTTGGAAACCGGGCCAGAAGCTCTTTTCAACATGCTTGACAGTATCGATACGAATACCATCAAAGCTGTACTCGTTGACAAGCCACTTGACCCAGTCGTAGAGGATCTTACGGATGCTGTCACTATCGGTCTTAAGGTCGGGCAGTCCTGCAATTTCGCACTGCTCAATGCTGTTTTGGTTGTTGTAGTTGATGTCACATGGGGTGTGGTATGAACTTTGCTGGTTGAGAGGCTCGGGTCTGTGGTCTTGGATTCCTTTGCCCATGTGGTTTGCCACGACATCGGCCATTACGTACATGCCCTACAACAGTCAGCATGGTTTCATTTTGAGTGAAGATATCCTTGGTGGATTTGGGTCGGTCCGAGGAAAGACGAGGGCAAAGGATAGATGAGCTCTTACCTTGTTATGGGCAGACTTGACCAGACTCTTCAGGTCATCTGCAGTTCCATACTTGGAGTTGACCTTGTAAAGGTCCTTGGCCCAGTATCCATGGTATCCCCCATCAGTGTCTAGTCAGACACGTTAGTCACTATTCTTGCAAAACCTGGTCATACTTACTCTCAACAACAGGAGTGATCCAGAGGGCATCAAAGCCCATGCCCTTGATGTAATCAAGCTTGGACTCAAGACCCTTGAAAGTTCCACCACAATAATTTCCGAGATTCCCGCAAGAACCGCCACCGCTATCATCACTGCTTCGCGCAATACGATCAGTAAGCGCAAAGTAAATGTTTCGCGACTTCCAAGCGTTTGCATCCGCTGCGGAAGCAAGCGGACTGAAGCTAGCGATGAGGGCCGCTGCGAGATGGAGGAACTTCATGGTGAACAGAGACAATGAATAGAGACGATGAATAGAAGGCTTGAGGGTGCTGTTTGAGTTCAAGACATGGCGGGACAAAGGCCTTTTATCTTAAAATGTCTAGTGGTGAAGGCAAGCTGTATAGTAGTATGTTTCGAATAGGTAGGGAAGGATTTAATTGCAATAGGATAGATTGAGATAGTAAGAACGAAGGATTCGATACAGCGGGTAAACAGCAGATCAAGCGCCTGAACATGGCCCCGACTCAATCAAAAACCTCCGGGTACGAATTCCGAGTTTGATTGGTTGGTTATGCGGGGTCATGTCATCAGAAGCTGGGGTGCACGAGCGTTTGAAGTTGAGACTGTCCTCTCTAGGCTGTCTTGGCCCTAAGTTGCACTGTAGGTGCAGGTGCAGGGTGACAGGGTGATCAGCCTAACAGGGATACACCAGATGACTTCCATAAGCCCTCTATCGGCCCGATGATGCACCAATGAGTGTCAGTTGACAGCGGAGTTTCCGCGTGTTCCCTGCGCTTATCATGCACCGCATACATGAGCCTTTGTTCCTGGCAGGAAATGAACATGGCATCAGACCCATTTATTATCTAGCGATTTTGTTTCACTGGTTCGTGGCTCCCTATGCTCCGGACCTTATGCATGCTAAGACAAAATTGGCAAATCTTCCTTTACATGTGCTGTCTTGGCTATGTTGTCTTCGCTTGGATGAATTCTATTCTTGAAGTTTATTCATCGCAAGTTTATTCTGCACGTTTATTCGGGCCGTCCCCGCACGTGTAAGTGGGCTGGAGTTGTATTTGCAGATGTTTAGCACACATCCTCGGTTGAAGCCCCAGATTCTGACCCCGGATTTTGAATGTTTTGCAGGTGTTGTATGCTTTATTCAGTATATGATCTTCCAGACTTTTCGAGTACTCGGTCCTACTACCTTGGTCTCACCAAACCATCGACGTTTCTCCGTGATGGAATAATCACTAGTTCCATTTTGGCATCATTTCCATCGCTAGTTCTCTTCCGGTATCTATTTCCATCACATGCCGTGACTGAGGGTTTTAAATTATAGTCAAAGTCGGAATGGCGATGGCTTCATGCAAGTTTGCCAACGCCGGTAAAGGGCCGAGCCTGACTTTGGCTTGTGAAGTTGAGGTGGTGGTGATGATTTTTAGTCATTGCATTGGAATATCGCCAAGACTGTTCTGGAGAACAAAGTTTTTCAGCCATATGTGGTGCTGGTATTGTCGATCGCCGTCCAAGATTGCCGAGGTTACCTTCTAAATAGAACTAAGTGATGTAGTAATGCCCCCTTTCATTACTCGAACTAGAGGGATTTTGAAAACTATCAACGGCGGTGAACATCCTTTCCTCTTCTAAATCACGTTGAAACTCACTTACTGAGGCCTCCGTGAATATCCGCTAAGCCGAAGAATTTTATAGGCGCAAATACGAGTACTCACGCCATCTTCGACATCATCAGAACAGCACAAGATCCTTTCCTGTTTGCTTGGCGAATACATCCCATCTCAAATCGCCTCCATTCATCCAGTAATTCTTCATAAACTCCAGCACGTTTTCATAGCTTCCTAAACCGCGGGTAGCCATGATTTCCATTCTCTCCATAATGATGGTTCGCTGTGAACTGGTTGTTGACTCACATCCTGCTGAGAGTAGTGGCCACAGTAGCTGTGCATGGACTCGAGATTGTTTCTCGATCTTTTCCAGTGACTTAATGATCGAATCGACTGCTGTCTGGACTTTGATGTCATCTTTTGGCAGTTCATCAACGCGTCTGTAAAGACACAACAATGTGGCGTCGATGAATAACCTATGGCTACTCTCTAGCTCTGTTCGAAAGACCAAGTCCCGCACTGTTGGAGCTTGTTTGCTTCGGAGCTTGATCAACTGATCCTCAAGGTGGCGAACAGAGGCTTCCTTTCCCAGGCTCTCATTGCGTGATGGGCTTGCCGCCTCTGTATCAATACAACTTGGCTCAGAAAGCTCACAGACCATATCCAGTGCAGCCACCAACTCTCGAGAGAAGCCGGACGTAACATCTATACGGCCGAGGTCTGGCATACATGTCAGCAAGAAGTCCCAGTCAATGAAACCTCGCCTTTGCCGCGTAGGCAGAGGAAGCCCTGATAGTCTGTTCATCAACAAGAGATGAACTAGCCACTTTAGACTCAACCACCATAGTGGATCCAGACTATATCTCGACTTGTCACGTTGGACAATATTGAGTGCTCCGTTGAGGTGTTTTCGAAAAGTCACAGTGTCCCCTGCACAAACACAAGTTGTAGCCAGCATCAAGGTAGTTGGAAGTATAGTCACTCCTTCATTTCCGAACGTGGGGACAGTGATTGCTTCACGTAGATTCTCTAGGCACTCGACAGTTGCCATTATCGCCGTGTTCCGCGAATCTGGATTGCGGGCCATCCTGAAGAGTTGACTGCTGCTGGCTGCAACCATGGCGCCTAGCATACAAGAGCTTCTATCAGCTGCTGGCAGTATTAACCCCAAAGCTTCATCCGGTTGTAGTGGAAAGTATACACCTGCAGTGTGCATAACGAAATGTTGGAAATAGAGTCGCCGTGGGTCGCTGCGTAGGGTAGGCATGAATGGAAGGGAAACAGGAAGACTAAAACTTGGTTCTATCTGTGTAGGAAAAGAGAAACTGGATTGGTCATGCTCATTTTGCAGAAATGATGGAGTGTCGAAGGTATCAGGCGTATTTGATAGACCAACAAAAGGCTCGAGTTCACCTTCAAAGACAATCGAAGGTGAGTCTGGTGCCGGTGAATGGAGAACAACGGCCGAACTGTAAACTGGGGCTGGCTGCGATAAGACCTAGAATTTTGAACGCATTAGCCAAATAACAAGTCTTTATCAACAAAGATTGTGAAAGGAAATGATTGCAAGGCATACCAATTTATTCTTTGGTGCCTTGGGCTTGGCAACTCTGAACGCTTTCATACTCAACTCATATGAGCATAGGTGTGGATATTTGTAGCATCTTGAACATGATGGTTTCTTCTCATCACACTGAAAACGCAACTTAGTGCTGGAGAGTCAGCTGGAAGTGAACGATTGCATACCTTGGCCTTCTTCCTTCGACATTCAGTGCATCCAGCACGTCGTCTTTGGCATGGCTCCATCGGCGCTCATTTCAGAGGACGCGAACGTGACGTCTACCACAAATAAATATGGTGCGGGAAATATGAGATTTTATTAAGGTTGAGCGGAAGAAATGAGGTATTCAAGTGAGTAGTCATTGAGAGAAATGAGATAAGATGAGATAGGTGAATGAACCCCGCATGAGATTAGACTGGGTTGAGATGCTTCTGATACAGCCAATCATAGCTCATTTTAGCACCCTGGGTAAGGCTTGTGGGGTGAGTATCTGTTAAGTGATACCCAAAAGTAGGTGGAGGTTTCGCTAAACAGTAGGTAGTCTCTATCTTTTTGGCGCTCAAGGGATCCACGGCTGGCGGAGGGATTTTCCTTTTCTCCGTCAACAAGATACGCGAAAAGATCAAGCTGAAAGATCACCAAACAAGTGCCATTTAGACAGCTCATCTCAACATGGCCTAAGACAGAACACCGGCAATCAAGTCTGCCATTATCGCGACTTACAGCATGACTCGTCAGTTGATCACTCCACTGTTTCGAGCCAGGTTAAACGCGTAATTGCGCCATCCCTCTCGCTTCACCATGCCTATCGACCAGGAGATATACGACATTGGTGAAGAATCCATCTGCAAATGGCAGTACAACAAACTCTACATCCTCCGAACACCTCTTGTCGCGGCAAAAAAAGCCGGCAAGCAACAAAATGCAAAAGTCTACTTCAAACTCGAGAATCGCCAAATGACTGGCTCATACCACTTCCGTGGAGCAATCGCGAGAATGATCGAAAATCCCACAAAGAAACCATTCGTAACAGCTTCTACGGGGAATCATGCTATCGGCGCTGCACTTGCTGCGCATGCGTTTGGAGCGAAAGTTACTATTGTGATGCCAAACACAGTAGAACCTCATAAACTAGAAAAAGTCAGGCGATATGGTGCTGAGATAGTTCATTATGGAGATAACCTGAACGACGCGAGAGCGCATGCCAATGATCTCGCTCAATTATCTGGACATACGTATTTCTCACCCTACGATGACCGTCACGTCATCTGCGGTCTCGGCACCGTCGCCGTCGAAATTCTCCAGCAATTCGAAACTTTCGAAAAGCCGATTCACAACATATTCGTACCAATGGGCGGCGGTGCACTTATAAGCGGAATTGGCTGCTTCGCCAAAGAAGCAAAACGCATCGCCGGAAAAGAAAGACCTCAAGTTAAGGTCTGGGGCGTAACCGCTATCAACTCAATGACATTGGCGGCTTCGTTATCTGCTGGTTTTGTTGTTGAGACGGAAACGTTCCCAACGATAGCGGAGCCTGAATCGAATGATATTACTAGAAATGAGATGGCGTTTCGTTTGGCGAAAACAGTGGTTGATCATGTTATACCGTGTACGGAGCAGGAGATTTTGATTGCGTTAAGACAACTTGCTTTACAGGAGAAACAATATGTTGATGGGTTTTCGGCACTGGCGCTTGCGGGGTTTAATAAGGTTGCTCATAAGTTAACGGGTCAGACGAGTGCGGTTGTGCTTTGCAGTGGGAACTATGATAGAGAGAAGTGGTGGAAGCTGGTATATGGTGTTTGATGGTATGTCAGGTTGTAATTGGATCTTATCTCTTGTTTTGGGCAAGATGTTGAACATGGCGGCTGTGAAGAGGCCTCGTCTGGAACAAAGGATGGTGAATGAGGATCTTGCGGATGTTCAATGAACATCTGCGCTCTTTCATGGACCAGTTCAATGAGAGTGAAGCGAAGACGTTGCATGTGTTGTTGCATCAGCAAGTTATGCGCTGAGCACTGCTTGTTCACCCATTCACTACGAACAAAATCAGTTTAAAGGAGACCATGTCATGGGAGAATATTCACAGGATATAATTAATAGATGAAGTTGAATGTGTGATTCAATCCCATGATATTCATATATTAATTCTACCGGCGCTCCAAGAACCATCCTCAACAATCATCCCCTAACAAATAACCACCAAGTTGATGTGCTCATCCCAAAGTCATTTGAACCCATCAACAGAAATATCATACCAAACCAGAAAAATGTCTTCTAACACACGCACCAATTCCAGCGACACAGCTCACGCACAACTCTTCGTCGTCGTCAATCTCCTCAGCCCAACGATCCGAAAGCCCTGGACCTTTGTCATCTTCGATCATGCTACAGACCAATGGCAGACTTACGAAATCCGCAAGAGACAAGCTCTCTCGCACCCTGAAATTCTTACTTCGAACGTTTACCCTGGGATAGACGGCATTGGCGTCAGATATTTCGAGTTGGCTAGCATTCCGACTTCATGGGTGTCAGAGGTCACTGCGTTGGTCGACACGGTTCCTGCTCCGGAGCTCTTGAAGGAGCTTGATTGCAACCATTCGTACATTCGTAATATTCTCATTGCCTTGATGGAGGGCGGTATCATTGGGGAGAGTCAGGCTTATGAGCTTTGTGTGAAGGTTGATAGCACTGATATTAGTCGTATGTTCGGCACTAGCCGAAGATATCTGTACTAATCCTCCCGGGCAGCTTATTTAAACTTAGGTATAGTTGTTACTAATAAGTATTTTCAAACGGTATTGCATTAATATGCCTCTATTTATAATATATGTTTACTTGAAAAAGACTTGATGATGGCTATTTTCGTCGAATGAATCGGGACCAGGTCTCAATTGGATCAATTCATTCACGGTGAGAAATTCGGATAAGTTAGTAAAATGCTCATAGTAGATACCAATAACTTTCTATTGCCTTCAATTTTCTCTCCATAGCTCTTAACTAAAAACCACTTAAACATTTAAATACTTCAACACCTAAGCACCCAAGCACCGAAACGCCAAACACTAACCCAAAAGATCAAGCGAACTGCTGCTCATGCATAGTCTGACAAACCAATCTTGGCTCTGTCAAATTGAGAAGATTTAGTCAAGATAGGAAGTAGTATGCCTTGTCATCTTAGCTAATCTTATGTCCGTTAATAGATAAACTCTTAGCAGGCTGTAAGGTTAAGGCTCTGCTAGAGTCTTTAAGATACTGGCGTGAGGCTATCAGAACTGAAACATAACAGGTTCTTGATGTCGTGTCGGAAGCAGGATGCAAGGTTGCTGTAGAAAGTGTCGTCTTTATCGCCATCCCACTCTCACCTCCGCACGGGCAGGTACTCCTTGGTTCGAAAAGGACGAGAAGAATCAGCCCCAATGTCGGATCCTACTGTGCCTTTGGGCCAGCTGCTGGTGAAGGCAGCCAATTTGCTGCCTGGAATGTGACCCGTTAGGTCTTGATCGGTTTGTTTTCATTGCATGTTTAATTTTATTCTTTTATTTATCTACAGATCGAAAAGGATAAATAGGAGAATAAAGCTAAGCACTTGTGAATAGCATTGTATTTAGTTCCTGACTAATGGGGTAAGGCTAAGCACATAATCAAAACAAGCTCATCAAGTTCGATAGACATGAATCCGCTCTTCATCGTTGTAAGAATCCTTGTAGTCCACCGTACAGTGTTCCCTTTTGTCACATCTACTGGTGTGCCAGCCACACACGACGTTTGCGGAAACAGCCCAAGCAGGAGCTTGGTCTACCGAATATCTAGCTATTTCGGCTCTAGTGGCGAGACCTTTTTCCTGATTACTTCCCGTGCCCAAATACATAGTTTCAGGATTAAATTCAATATTGGCAGCGTCCATGTTGACGGTGATGTTGGTGATGGTGTTAAGACCGACTGTAGGTGTATAAGGTCGAAGATGAGCGGCACTTTCGGTTTGTGAGTTGAGATGTGCAAATGAGTTAACGAAATTAGAAGGAAGGGCCGGAGCACTGAAGATATTTATACTTGAGAAAATAAGAAAGCATTATTGGGGGAGAGGTCTTGGTAAGCCGGGGACTCATCTGGTTGTTCATTGTTCTCGTACATGTTCAATAACATATGGATGGTTCCAGCGCAGGTAGCGGGCTATATATCAGACTGAACTAAGAACAGGACATCTCGTTCTCCCTTGAAATGGGCGATCAATCCAATGTACGGAGATTTCTGCCTCTTGGAAGCCGAACAGCGCTGACAAGGCAGACATCTATGTTCTAGTTCAAAGCCGGGATCAAAGTCAAAGAGGAAACAAAGAAAGGGCATATGTAATCACATGCAGGGCACCTTGAAGCAAATTCTTTCAACTTGAAACGGATCTTGTCTGCCACATATGCGCCCCGCGGGACCCAGACAAAGATTGTTTGTTGCCAAGGCCTATTGTCATGGCGTGTATCATGGTCTGTGATCCCATCCAGCATGGCAGCTAATAATTAATTGACTTCGGCCTATCCGATCGATTTTGCTGGACCCTTTGTCCCAGCTTCGACTCTTCATTATCCGAGTCTGTGGCTGAGACACGAGACCCAAGACTGGGTTTATCGTGGTGCAATCCCTTGATGTTGTGGCATTAGCCTCTACACTAACCAATACACCGTTGGTGGGGCGAAAGTGGGTTGCAACCAACTAACAACAGAATGAGCACTCTGTTGAGGTGAGGAAGCGACCATCCTCTTTACTCTGTTTTGGCAGTATGAGGCTAATCATTCTCCCGGGTTGCTGTTGCCCCGGCACAAGAAGACCTTCTGATATTCGTTGTCTGTGATGAATTTCAGAAAGTTATAAACCTTCGCTTCCCCTCGTAACATGTCCAAAATACTCTTCAGAACACCATTTGCATTCTGACAAGACACATCACCATGGCAGATATAAGCGACTCCCCTCCACCAACCCCGACACGTTCCTCGTACAGGTTCAAGATTCGAGGTACACCTTGTGAGTTTCCTGACGAGTACTATCCCGGGGGTCTCCATCCAGTTGATCTGGATGATGTCTTCAATGATGGCCAGTACAAGGTCATTCGGAAACTTGGGAACGGGTCATTCTCTACTGTCTGGCTTGCCCATGACTTAAAGTTCGCTAATCTCCTACACCACACCAGCCACTCATACTGACAATGTAAATAGGGGCTCCCGATATGTGGCCCTGAAGATAACTGTCTCAGACAAAGAGGAACAGTCCCGAGAATTGCAGATGTTGCACTATCTTGCTAAAGTCGCTCCTGTTGAATCGACCAAGTATATTACGCAACTTCTTGGCGAGTTTGAACACAAGGGTCCCAATGGTACACACAAATGCCTTGTTCTTGAGGCCATGGGCCCATCATCCTGTCAAATGTTTTTAAAGCCTCCAGGTAGAAGGAGAGTATCGGGTGAAAAGGAGCGGTATCCGGCCCAGACGGCAAAACACATCTTCCGTGACGTCTTGAAAGGCTTAAGCTTTCTTCATAAGAACGGCATTTCTCATGGAGACTTTCAACCAGGAAATGTCCTTTTCCCACTAAAAAACGTCGATTCCTGCGATGAAGCAACCCTTCACCAGCCGGAAGACTTCAAAGGTTGGACGACAGTCGAGAGAAAAGACGGCAAGAAAGACAAATGGGCACCTCGATATCTGTATGCCGCAAGGCCGTTGTCGGCCTACTCGGGCCTTGATGGGAACTTCAAGATTATTGATGAGAGCCTTGAGGTAAAGCTATCGGATCTGGGTGGTGGTAAGTACATTTCCCCTTCCTTATATGAATTTAAACTAGTAGCTAGTAGCATACTTCTTTAACGACCCTCCGAAGAAACCTATAGTCCCTTTCGGTCTTCGAGCTCCGGAGCTAATCCTAAAGGGCGAAGTTCACAAGACTCAGGATATCTGGAGCTTCGGATGTATTCTTTTCGAATTGATTACTGGACGACCTATTTTCTATTTAGAGGGTCCGTTCAGAGACGAGTTCAATCCAGACGACGAACATCTTTTTGAGGTCATAGACAGTCTTGGCCCACTGCCTGATGAGCTTTACAGCCACTGGAAGACTGCCTCACTCTACTACACCAAGGACAGGAAATTGTACAATCGGAGACTGGGTGGTGTCAAAGAGGGCAGAAAGCCGGTAATGCTGGAACCGTCTGAGATGCTTACTATGGAGGAAGCCTTTGACAAGGAGAGCCCAGAGATGACCAATAAAGAGGCAGAGGAGATCAAGAGTCTCATTCGATGGATTCTTCAGTATAACCCTGATGAGAGACCCTCAGCTGATGAGATCCTCTGTCATCCATGGTTTGCAGAAGATTCAAGCAAGAAGGCAGAGTAAGGTTGATGCTGGTGCTATTTGATGGGGAGGCGGGGTGTGCTAGGGATAGGCAAATGAAGAACCAGGTAAGTCGGTATTTTGGTAGTTTACTTGGGGGTAGTTTCTTTCTCTCCGGTCAAGTTTGTAGTTTGTTTAGAGTATAACATGCATCTCCTTCATTGCATCTTGATACCGCCTCCACTAGCACTAATAACAGACCCTGTAATCCATCTGCCATCGTTCCCACAAAGCATCCCAACAACATCAGCCACATCCTCAGGCTGACCAAACTTGGGTATACTCTGCGCGGGAAAGAACTCATCCTGAAATCTCTTCACGACTTCCGGGCCACAGTCCATGACCGCATCCGTTTCCGTGAGTCCAGCCGTAACAGCATTCGCCGTAGTTCCCGCCATAAACGCATATCTCTCGTCTTTACCACCAAAGGCTTGTGCCCATGTTCGACAGAGTGACTCGCCAGCTGACTTTCCTGCTCCATACATGAGTTGATCAGCCCATGGGAGGCGGGAGCGGATGGATGAGATGTAGATGATTCGACTGTTGGGCTGGAAGTACTTTCTTCGGACGAGCTCTTCAACAGTGAGCACCGGAGTTTGGATGTTGCCGAGCAGACTGTGTTGAATTTCTTCCGTGCTCATCTGGCCGATGACTCCAGGCATGGGATCGCCAGTAGAATTAACAAAGATGTCGACTCGACCGTTGAAGAATTCTCCAAGTGCATCGGCAATTATTTTGGCGCAGTTGCTGTCGAAAACATCGGCGATGATTCCTCTGATCTTTTGACTGGCAGGACGCTCGCGGGATGTGGCTTTGTAGACGCCCTCGGTGATTTCATTGTTCAAGGTTGTTGATAAGGCTTCGACGCCCTTATCGCCGGTACAGGTACCAAGGATAGAGCATCCTCGCGAAGCAAGGTTGAAAGCGATGGCGCGACCGATACCTCTAGATGCACCAGTGATGACGGCGACTTTACCTACGAGGTCGAGTTCTCGTACTTGCGACATGTCTTGGGTATACAATGCGGAGTTGTACTCAAGTGATGGATGTCTGGTAGGAAATTGATGCGTTTTAAGGAACCTACCTGCTGGGCCTCACTTGATTGAAATGGTAGGAAGTCTGCCTTCCGTTTTATCTCAAATGCAAAAAATAATGTGACTCACCGTCTTCAGGCGCGATGCGGGGGTTTCACGTTTGTGAGTCTTGGGGAATGATGGGCATAACATTTTATTGGACGAGCATACCCTGGAGCAGCAGATCATCAGTGAAACCGCGATCGTCAGCAATACCTTCCTTTGTCATCACACTT